>JAJAGP010002529.1:0-110018 GCA_025084515.1 Ancistrus triradiatus
AAGTACTTTGTCTACCATTGAGGAGAATGCCGTCTTATTTAGGGAGTTTCCCTGTTATTCTGTTACCGCTAATAAAGGCTCCCGATAAGCAGCCTTCCTGGTTGTTCTGCCTCTTTCTTCATGAACACTAATATTTAGCAACCTGGTGTACCCCGTCCAAGCCAGACTGACAATCTGTCTGTCTTATACAGCTACAGTGCATAAATCTAACAACCACAGCCGTACCTGGAGCCAGGAAAATGTCAGAGTCAAACTTAACATTTATCAGCTTGAGCATGGAACCAGTCATGGGTTTACTATTAAACGGACATTAGAGGTTCTTTCTAAATCGGTTCTCTTGTTCTGATTTACACATGTCAGTTCAGTGTCAGCATGGGGTTAGATATTAGCACTGAGCACACTAGTAACAGTTTGGCTATGAGTGTTACGTTATTTTGCATACTGATATGCATCCAAGTTTACAAATCATTGTAAGGACCAAATGGTTAGGCATACAGTAACCTCTATGTCAATGGAAAGTCCCCAAAACACATGTTTACCAAGACTGTGTGTGTAGAGTTTCTTTGGCTGACTGTCAGACTACAGACTACAGTCACTCTACACCTCTCCAAAAAGTGCTATGCATACACATAAGCAAGGGAACATGTGTGGCAGGAACTGTACTGCCTCAGCTTTCTGTTTTATATTAGATCAAATATTTTAAAATCAAAGAGATGAATGCATTTTATTTATTATAACATACGACCACTTTATAATGTACATCTGTGTTGTATTAACAGTTAATACATCATTATGTAATAACTGCTCGTTAATGCAAATATGTAATCAGCCAATCATATGGGAGCAACTCAATGCATTCAGGCATGTAGACATGATCAAGACGAGCTCCCACAAAGAATTAAGGAAGTTCTGAAAGCAAAAGGGGTCCAACCCGGAACTAGCAAGGTGTACCTCGTAAAGTGGCCTATTAATAGACTGAGCGGTCTTGCTGGGCCCTGTGATGGACATCCGTCTGTGACCAGTAAAGTCCTGAATAGGCTCTGAACCACTATGCTAATT
Source organism: Ancistrus triradiatus (assembly GCA_025084515.1). Classification (NCBI taxonomy): domain Eukaryota; kingdom Metazoa; phylum Chordata; class Actinopteri; order Siluriformes; family Loricariidae; genus Ancistrus; species Ancistrus triradiatus. Next base: position 1,060 of record JAJAGP010002529.1, read on the forward strand.
TCTCTTCCGAAAACTCAATTTGCGGAACTTCCAACTGTAGTTAGTGCTGTCACGTCACAGCTCCAGACACCCAGGTTTGAGAGTCCTGACCCGACCACTGTCTGCGTGGAGTTTGCATTTTCTCTCAGATAACACAACTATATTTAGAACATATCTGTGGGTAGTCCGGTTTTCCTCCCACCTCTAAAAACATGCCAGTAGACTGAGTATTCTAAATTCCCTGTAGGTGTGACTGAGAGTAATGTGCTGGCCTCCTGTACTGTTTTCTTTCATTGTGCCCATCATTTCTGGGATAGGCTCCAGATCCACCACAGCTATCCATACTGCATAATATCTGAAAAACTTTTTCGTTTTCCACTTTTTTGGAAATAGGTACTTAGAGAAGCAACTTTTTTTCGTAGTCTTCGTAATTTCCCACTAGTCACAACTGTAACCGAATATCAATTTCCCGTAAGAGCATTTAAAACACAGTTTTTTCTTATAACACACTTTGTGTTCTTAACATCTGCCCCAATTTGGATTTATATGCGTTAAATATCAGATAAACAGTCTAAAGAGAAGGGCTATATCCTAGATCTTCTGACAACTGCGCGTTTCAGTGACATATCAGCCATGTGGAGCTGGGTTATGGTGATGTAAATGTGAATGAAATGCAGCTGGGAAATATGAAGTAATAATTATTCTAGGTCTGAGCCAAACAGCAGACAAAAATATTGACTTTGGCATCCTAAAATAACTCCTCAATCATATGAAAAGTAGAAGAAGCCTAGACAGAATCGAAGACTGCCACGCAATGCCATGCAACGGCTAAGTATGCAGCAACTGGCCAAGATCACAGCGGTCTGTTGCATGGAGGTTTGTATCTCCAGGCAACTGATCTATTATGATAAACTGTATTGACAATGAGCAAAAAGGAAAGCAGGGGGAAAAGAGATTCGCAAACGGTAAATATTTCCAGATTGACCATCTTAAAATAGACCTGGAAATGGGAGGAAAGAGTACCGGTTAAGTGAATGACAGGCAGGAACACGACATAACACATGAATAAAATTATGACAAAAACCCACTATGGAAAAACTTTTGAATGGATTCTCTCCATCCTGCCCCAACCACTACACACACATACCACCGAATACACACTGACTCACATACACACGCACAAACACACTTTGGACTATTTGTGGAGCCATAACGTACCCAGACTGTTCATGGAGAGAAAACTGTCTGTCAAAGGACTCTGCCACAAAAGGAGGCAAGAGAGGAATTAAGAATCAAGCAGCTAATTACCAAATATTACTTCAGAGACGCCAATTGTTACTTTGGTACAAATACAGTAATAGTTTTTCAGACTGCTCATAGAGAATGAAAATATGTTGAAATATGAATAAAGTATACACCTACAACCCTATGTAGATATGTAAGCATACGTAAAGAGACGTTAAATGAGACGCATGTCAAAACTCACAGGTCTAAATTAGAAGTCCTATTGTTCACGGTTATGAGAGACCAGGTTAGAGTTATCTTGATGGTCTGCATCAAATGCCATAGCCCCAGCCCCCTACTCCTGAGTGCGTCTTGTATCTCGGGGTCCTCAGATGAGGCGGCAAGGTCAAACGAGGTCTATAACACACCAGGACCTTAGTCTTTCTTGTACCAGACTCTCACCATCCATCCCTGAGGCGAGGACCTTTGTCAACTCTAAACACAACTCAAAATACAACCTGGGTGCTTAGGCTCTCTGTCAGGGTATCTGCAGGTATGGGGAAATTAAATTTAAGACTTTTTAATACCGTTCAGAGACAAAATTAAGATTACTTTCACAAAAACAAAATGGCAAAAAAGAACACAATACCAATGTTATGTTTACAGACTTTACTGTGTGTTACAGTCGTATGAAAAAGTTTGGCACCCCTGATAATTTTCATGATTTTAGTTTATAAATCATTGGTTGTTCAGATCAGCAACTTGAGTTAAATATATCATATAGCAGATGAACACAGTGATATTTGAGAAGTGAAATGAAGTGTATAGGATTTACAGAAAGTGTGCAGTAATTATTCAAACAAAATTAGGCAGGTGCATAAATTTGGGCACCCCAGCAGAAAAATTACATCAATATTTAGTAGATCCTCATTTTGTAGAAATAACAGCCGCTAAACGCTTCCTACAGCTTCCAGTCTGGATTCTGGTTGAAGGTGCTTTGGACCATTCTTCTTTAGAAACATCTCCAGTTCAGTCATCTTTGATGGTTTCCAAGCATGGACAGCCCACATTTTCAGTAATATTCATGTCTGGGGACTGAGATGGCCATTCCAGAACGTTGTACTGGTTCCTCTGCATGAATGCCTTAGTAGATTATGAGCAGGGTTTGGGGTCGTTGGCCTCGGTGCAACTTTGTCACTGATTCTTGAACATTGTTCTTAAGAATCTGGAGATATTAACTGGAATCCATGCGACCCTCAATTTTAACAAGATTCCTAGTACCTGCACTGGCCACACAGTCCCGCGGGCATTATGGAACCGCCACCAAATTTTACTGTGGGTAGCAAGTGTTTGTCTTGGGATGCTGTGTTTTCTTTTTCCGCTCCTTGTTTATGTCCAAATAACTCCATTTTAGTTTCACCAGTACACAGGGTCACTTTATTCCAAAAATGAAAGCTGGATTGTCCAAATGTGCTGTAGCACACACAGCTCAAGTGACTCTGTTTGTGGCGTGGTCTGCAGAAAAGGGCTTCTTCTGCATTACTCTCCATACATGCCTCTCTTTGTGCAAAGTGCGCTGTATAGTGACGATGAAACAGTGACACCATCTGCAGGCAAGATGAGGTTGTAGGTCTTTGGAGGTGGGTCTGTGGCTTGACTATGACTGTTCTCACCATCCTTTTCGCTCTGCCTATCTGAGATTTTTCTTGGTCTGTGCCACTTCGGGAGTTCCTTAACTAGAACTGTGCCTGTGGTCTTCCATTGCCTCACTATGTTTCCTCCACAGTGGAAACTGACAGCCGAAATCTCTGAGAGAGCTTTTCCCCCTTTCCCTGAACCATGATGTTTGAACAACCTTTGTTTTCCAGGCCATTTGAGAGTTTGTTTTGAGGCTCCCCCTGTTGCCACCTCTTCAGAGAAGATGCAAAGAGAGAAAAAACTTTCTAATTGGCCACGCTTTACAACTTTCTCATAGTTGGATTCACTTGGTGTAATGTAGATCAAGGTCAATGAGCTTACAAAAAAAATTTTGTGTTCCAATAATTAGTGCTAAAGGTATTCAAATGACAAGGGTGCCCAAATTTATGCACCTGCCTAATTTTGTTTGAATAATTACTGCACACTTTCTGTAAAACCTATAAACTTAATTTCACTTCTCAAATATCACAGTGTTCATCTGCTATATGATATATTTACCTGAAATTGCTGAGCTGGACAACCAATGATTTATAAAGAAAAATCATGAAAATTATCATGGGTGCCCAAACTTTTTCATACGACTGTATTCCTGTGAATTCTGATAAACCAACAATTAAACAAGGACACGTTCCACTGAGATGTCCGTCAAACATCAAATCCCTCCTTTTGGACATCGATGAGGAGTTTAGTGACCAGAGACACCAGAACACCTCCACTTTAAGAGTAGTCTTGGAGCCGAACGTTGTTCTGGTGCTGCTGTTGGTAAAGATGGTAGCTGATATATAAATGCTGGGTAATTTGTGCTTCTTGCACTCCATGTGCGAGAAGTTTTACAGTGCAAAACTGGGTCATCCAGCCGGTTTTGGTTAAATTTACACCTCCCCATGCCTACAACACCATCTCCACTGGCTAAAAGCAAGTAATGACCCTGAAATTAGCGCCCCTCTGAACTCTAAATAATGCTGGTGGTTCTGCTTAGTTCAGTCGTTAAAACAGTAAGCTGGCCTTTGTGAGTTTTAAGACTTTTTAGAACACTGATTCTACTACACAACCGATCCAGTCTGGATCTCATCTCTGACAAGATAGGGACCTGGGAAAACCAAAATGGCCCGGCGTCTGACTGTTTTCTAATGCAGGAAAGACAAGACAGGTTTACAGGGTTCACTTGGGAATGAGGACTGGGTCTGTAGTATGTGATGTGACCCAGGGTGCCCCTGCTTTGTTTGCAGGCCACAGATTGAGGCCTAGTGAAAACACAACCCTTCTATCAACTGACAGATCCCAGAGAATGAAGTCTAAATGAGTTTCTTAGGGAGCTGTTATGTAAATAGTTACATTTTGCATGGGACCCCAATGAACTAATTTGGTAGAATGGTCCACATATAATTTGTGGGTCTAAAATTCCTTCAATTGATTTCATGTTCAAAAAGTTTCATAACTGTGATATAGATGGAATTTTAATTCTCACTCTAGCGTAAATACATCAGAGTTGACACTGTACATGGCACAGAACTGGTACAGCATTCATTGAGAGGCTTCTTTGCTCTTCATTGCAATATGCACATGACCCTACAGGTCACCTTTTTCCAGACTTTCAAACTACAAACCATCCCTCTGATTTCACCTCACAAATTTTGACATCTTCATAAATACTCTTTCATTGGTCTGTATATGCTTTGTGCATTGCTTATGTATGCATTATGAGGCTTCATCTAAATGAAGTGTCACAGAAGAAACTGAGCATGAACGTTTCATTCTCGCTAGGCAAATATATTTATATGGAAAACCTTTAATTTTAAATCGAATGATTGCTTGCCGCCACCACAAATAATCTCAATTAGGCGATTAATAACTGTGACAGATCTAGGTAACATGCATTTGCCTAATAATTTCCGTTAACAATAAGTTGGGAAAGCAGACGGAAAATGGGTATGCCAGGCTCGGGTGAACAAAAGGCCAGCAAGAGCATGCCTGCATCTGAAAACAGCCACAAAGCTCCAATGGCAGCCAGCTCGACCCGCTCATTTATCTGTCACTTCCAGGCACTGCTTTGCGAGAGGAAATGGGAATAAATCTTTATCTGTGTGGCTGTAGTGATTCTGGACGTGTGGCTTGGTTCAGTGCCTCTGGACTTTAGGCCAGCTGTGATTGCACAGTCGTAGCTAGAAATGAATCCTAGAGCAATGCTAAAAAGCGTACATTTACAGTAGAACTGGATCAAGTAGCATTCTTACAGATTTGAGCTAGCTTTATTAGTTACATCTATGTTATATTTCATCAGGTGCACCTTTGATTTACTCCCAGATTAGAAATGATTTAAGACTTTCATTTCATGGCAGTGTGGCTGATGCCGGTATGAGTGTATCACACGCTCCACAAGGTTCTTAGGTGGACAGTATAAGTATTTTCAAATCAGAGTCCTTTTGAACTGAGCACATATCTCAAACTCCAACATTACTTCCTATTTCAAGGTTCACAATACTGGAGGATATTATGCTGTGGTCTGCAGAGGAAACAAAGCCCTCTGATTTATTGGGTGAAGGAGACATTCAAACATTTACAGTGACTACAACTCATAAAATGGTGAGTTATTCTGGTTTAGGAACAAGCCACTTTGAATGAAATGCTTTACCTAACCATGGATCATTGTCAAGCAAGAGTAAATATGCGTTACTTAAATTAAGTAATCAGATAAATTAAGCTGTAGATAAACAACGAACTATAAAGAGGTGAACCCATTATCATAAGCTCTGCACACATCACAGTCAGGTCACTTACAACTGATAAAATCTTACAATGGAAGCAACTGTGATTCAAGGGCCTTGTTCAAGGACCCAACAGTGGCAGCTTGGCAGAGGTGGAATTTGTATCCTGGACCTTCTGGTCCACAGTCCAGTACCTTAACCACTATGTCACCATGTCCACTTTCTGGTAACAAGACTTGTTATTTCAAAGCGTTGATCTAATCTTTTTATAGTGAAATATGGATTTGCTGTACCATAAGGGTCTGAAGGTGGCCCTTTTCAAACTCTCTCAGATCTCTGCTTCTATTTAGGAGTTTGTTTTCAGGCTTGTGATGGGCTGCAGCAGGTGTTGTAGAATATATTGTGGGAGATTCAAGGTCCAGAGTTGTGTTAGCATTTTATATAAAACATGTAAATCTTTTATGTTTGTGTACAAGAAGACTATGTAAGAGAGTTTCCCCATTTCCAGCCTTTTATCCTAATGAGCAGTGAGGAGCAAACAGTGGCACAGGTCTCAGGATTGTATTTTCTTACTAATGTTCTGACCAATGATGTGTTCAAATGCTTCAAATGCTGCTCAATGTGATGCCAAAACTGCTCTGACCCACTGAGGCTTGAACTCTACAAAAACCTCAGAAGGTGCCCTGCGGCATCTGGCACAAAGACGTTAGCAGGAGATCTTTAATGTTTTGCAAGTTGCTATGTCAAGCCTTTGCAGATCAGACTTCTTGTTTCGTCACATCCCAGAGATGCTTGATCAGATTGAGATTTGGGGAAATTCGAGGCCAGGGCAACATTGGTTGTGACACTTTCTTCCTGCAAAAGCCCTTCTGTTGGTTCAGAGCAGACAGGGTAGCCATCATTGTCCTCATGTCTTGATGAGCCTTGGGTGTCCAACACCCTCTCACAGGTTGATGGTTTGTCTGTTTTCAGGGCACTGTCAGTAGGTACTCATCACTGCTGATGGGTAGCACCCCAGGAGCCTTGCCCCCAGAAGACACACCAACCCAGTCATCTGGGAATGAATAAAACTATGGCCCTTTTCAAACTCTCTCAGATCTTTAAAGAATACATTTTGTACTTTTATCTGCTTGAACCCTGTGTACAACCCTAGATTCCTTAATCAGTAAACCTAACCTCTATTCTACATACACACAGAAATCGTAATTATATTATTATTATTATTATTATTATTATTATTATTATTATTATTATTATATAGCAAACAAATGAGGGTGAGAACAGTAAACGACTGTAACAGTAAACTTGGATGGTAACTTGTACCGTTTTGTGACAGCAGATTCCAACACAGTGAACATCACTGCAGTTTAACGAATTTTGAATGCGAGTAATGAGTGCATTCAATTGAACCGAATATAATGGCCCATGGTCTGATTGAGTGAGCAAGTCAGTATGTGCATGTGCCCTGTGCTGCCAGATAGGCACTGCCCACTCCCCCAGACGACCGCCTGCAGTGGTGAATCAGTACTTTTTAGTGTTAAATAGAATAGAAAAAAAATGCTTTCTGAATCATCTTTCTTTACAATCATCACACAACACAAAAAGACAAAAGTTAAATACAAAAAAAGCATCCACCCCTAAGCATACACCTCCAGAAGTGGTACTCCAGACCACATTAGCATTGTGCCACTGGCCAGCCCTCAAGTTTCCCAGACTCCACATGGATGTGATGCCACTACTTTGCTGAATGCAATGACACATCTAGATTCTCTCAAGCACTATTTTGAACTGAAAGTGACAGCATCATAAAAGAGTCATAATTCTTGAACTACGGCAGTGCAAAGGCAGTTTTCAGAACCAGTATTGCTAACAAACACACATGGTGTGAGTGATCAGGCACCGCGCTCGACTTAACTCACGTCCAGTGCACGTACAGTGGCGTCAGGAAGACGACAACAGGGCCAGCTGGATCACAGACCCACACAGTTCACTGCTCCAGCTCAAGCCTATCAAAGCTCCATCGCAAGCAAAGAGATGCTCAGCGGCTGATGTAACCATGGTTTCATGGTGCAATCAAGTTAAAGTTCCAATTAAACAATAAATATACTCAATAAACAAAATAACCAAAATAAGGGAAATGAAAACACCAATGACAAGAGAGAGATACAAAATCCAGACACCTTCAACTGAAAACAAAAACATATCAACTCGGTGTCCTCTCAGCTTAAACTTTAATGATAGTAATGGATATGGATATAACCTATGGATTACACCACTAGTGTTTTTTGTCTAAGGGTGTACTCACAATAAGCACGGTTGCCTTGAACCGCGCCAGAGAGCGTTTGTCACCACTCCCCATTCACGCCGTGGCTCCTGTTCACACTAGGTTCAGCGAAACGCACTCCGGCACGATTTCGTCATCACGATTCGCGCTCATACAGCACAGCACACTTCATGGTTGTACATATGTGAGCGAGTAAACACATACTTTTGTGCTTTTCTTTCGTTTCATTTCGTCCTTATAATAAATGCACTGATTATGCAACGCGCTGTATTTCGGCTTATCGTGCTGCAAGACAGGGTCTCACAGGACAGCAGACATTATGCTTGGACTTACTATCTGCTTTTTAAGGGCGTTTCACTTTGGGTGTGCTGACACACAGCAGTAACATGTCTTATGCACATCTAATGCATACAATGCATTTATTCTGCAGTACACTGACTTCACCTTCTCGTGCTGCACGTATAAGACAGGCTCACACAGCACAGTGGACGAAACACCTTTTAATAAGGTACACAGATTATGCAGCGCACTGTGAAACGGCTTCTCGTGCTGCACAGCTTCATGCTTGTAGTTACTATTAGACTTTTTTGTTTCTTTGTGTTCGTGCTGACACACAGCCCTAATAAGCCTTTTAATAAATGTACTGATTATGTGACACACTGACTTTCAGCTTTTCATAAGTAAGAAGATTTTTACCGAGTCAGCTGATGCTGTTTTCCGCACTGGAGCACGAAACGTTACTGCTTTGTTTCTTGTCTAGTTAAATCGTTATGCTTTCATCAGCCCAAATCTCACGTAAACAATTCACCTCAGCCGCAGACCACAGTGAACCGTTCGCCACTGTTTGTGTAATGAAACAGTCACACAATCGATGTCATCGTCAATCGTGCATTGACACTAGCCAAACGAACTGCACTCGAGTACCAAACACACCCGAGCGTGGTTCGAATTGCCTAGTGCGAGTACACCCTAAGAAGTTACTTGACATTGCTAAAATCTGCAGAAATGTGCCATATTTAATAATGCAGAGGTTGCATCATTTATAAAATGAACAAACCTTGTCATTTGATCACAGTGTTGTATTTGGATGTGGCCATTTGATTGCATGCATTTATGTTGCAGTTTTAAGTACTTGCTTTATTCATAACCGATGAAAATATGTAGAGCATACTTATGAACATCACATGCGCTAGTGCATGTGCGTGTGTGTGTGTGTGTGTGTGTGTGTGTGGTGAGATGTGTGTACTCATGCATAAAATGAAGCGTAAACATCACAGCACTGTTCGCTGGGGGAAAGTCCACACTGCAGTCACCAACACCGCACAACAACAAGCACATGTCAACAAGCTGTAACTTCAGAACACAATCATTTTCAGTACAAACAAATCGGTGTAAACATTTTTAAAACCCCACGCAGGGAAAAAACAAAAGGCCAACCGCAGACATGTTCCGAGTTTATATAGAGAGACCCTGGTCACTGTTCGAGTGTGAGGAAACTTGTACTTTACTTATTTCTCAAATGCTTCTGTAGCTGAAAGACCAAACTGCATTATGACCGCAGAGAGTTACAGTGCAAGCAGGAGTGTGGTCTACAGGTGGCCTGAGGTGGGCATTGCCACCAAAAAAATCTCTGCGCACCCAATAAAACTGAAAAATGTTTAGAGGCTTTACACCTTTGATTCCTGTTATGTTTTTCGGGTATTCTAAGTTTATATAATAGTCTTGTACAGTGGTCGGAGGCTGAGTTTTGCATGTTTTGGAAGCCTTATGCCTCTTAATCCTCTCCAGTCCATTTTACAAATGAATCATAACCAATCTAATTTTATAGTATTAATTTTTTTTATGGCCTCAAGATCCCCCTAAAAAATTGGATTCTGTAATTTGTATTTTGCCTCTTCTCAAAATTAAATACCATTTTCCCTATAAAAAAGGTGAAGTGAGTGAAAAAATCAGAGGGATAAAAGATAGTGCGAGCGGGAAGGACTACGAGAGGAACAAAGGTAGAACGAGCAAAAGCGGGATCTCAGCGGATAGAAGAAAAGTGAAGGTTGGGAGGCGAGCATGTCCCAGGATAAAAGTCCACATATCCTGGTGAGGTGGCGAAGGGGGGGGAAGGAGGAGGAGAAGTAGCTGGAGTAGGATAAGAGAGCCGGGCTGGGTGTCGGGCCAAGGATAGGAGGCATGGAATAAGAGTAAAGAGCTCGCGAAGTAGTGATTAGGCAGGGGCGAAAGGAACACGGTGAAAATCAGTACTAGGGGCGGAGGTGAAAAGACCGATAAGTGAGAGACAGCGGAAAAGGGAGACAACGAGGGGAACAATGGTGGGGGGAGGAAAAGGTAGAGAGAGGGAGGGATAGGGGAGGGGATAGGTAGAAACCAGTGTGCGAAAGACATACCCTATTTACGAAAAGCAACATTCAAATGCTCCAGCCAAAGATGACATCCTATGCAATGCCTGGCTTTGTATGACTAGAGAAACCACGCTTCCCAGAGTGCTCTAGGGCTAACAAGTCCTTGACGGCATTTTTAAGGCTTTGTTAGATGTTGATGCATGTCTGGTTTGAGAAAAAATATTGTTCTTGTCAATAGACGTTCTGGTTTTTTGTGTCTTAATATACTGTAGTGTGTCTTCATTTAGGCTGCTACCATTCCAAAAGCAATACTGATCAAGCTTCTTCTGACTGTAGAAGGGCCAATTTGGCATATCTAATCTAATGACTTTTGCACAGTATAGTACATAAAAACTTAAAGACTTCAAATAATGCATAAAATAAAAACATAGGTGGCACACTCATGGATGCCCTAAAACTTGTTAGTAAACCCTTGAATCAGACGGTCTTTTGGCTGAGCGTGTTTTCCAAATGTATATACAGTGAAGCAAAAAAGTATTTAGTCAGCCACTGATTGTGGCAAGTTCTCCTATTTTAGAAAAATGAGAGAGGTCTGTAATTTTTTTCATCATAGGTACACTTCAACTATGAGAGACCAAAATGAGGAAAAAATGCAGTAAATTCACATTGTAGGATTTTTAAAGAATTTAATTGTAATTATGGTGAAAAGTAAGTATTTGGTCACCAACAAACAAGCAAGATTTCTGGCTCTCACAGACCTATAACTTCGTTAAGAAGCTCTTCTGTCCTCCACTCATTACCTGTATCAATGGCACCTGCTTGACATCGTTGGCTGTAAAAAAAAAAAAAAAAGACACCTGTCCACAGCCTCAAATAGTCACACTCCAAACTCAACCATGGCCAAGACCTAAGAGCTGCCGAAGGACACCAAGAAGAAAATTGTAGACCTGCACCAGGCTGGGAAGAGTGAATCTACAACAGGCAAGCAAGTTGGTGTGAATAAATCAACTGTGAGAGCAATTGTAGGAAAATGGAAGACATACAAGACCACTGATAATCTCCCTCTATCTGGGGCTCCATTCAAGATTTCATCGTGGGTCAAAATGATCATCAGAAGGGTGAGAAAAAATCCCAGAACTACACGGAGGGACCTGATGAATGACCTGCAGAGAGCTGGAACCAAAGTAACAAAGGCTACCACACTACGCCAAGAGGAAACTCAGATCATGCAGTGCCAGGCATGCCCCCCTGCTTAAGCCAGTAAGTCCAGGTTCGTCTGAAGTTTGCCAGAGAGCATATGGATGATCCAGAAGAGGATTGGGAGAATATCATGTGGTCAGATGAAGCCAAAATAGAACTTTTTGATAAAAACTCAACTCGCCATGTTTTGGAAGAAGAAGAATGCCCATGAGTTGCAAAGAAACCATACCTACTGAGAAGCATGGGGGGTGGAAACATCATGCTTTGGGGCTGTTTTTCTGCAGAGGGGGACAAGACGACCAACTGATCCGTGTTAAGGGAAGAATGAACGGGGCCATGTATCTTGAGATTTTAAGCCAAAAAAAAACTCCTTCCATCAGTGAGAGCATTGAAGATGGAAACGTGGCTGGGTCTTCCAGCATGACAATGATCCCAAAACACATCGCTCGGGGCAACGAAGCAGTGGCTTCCGTAAAAAGCATTTCAAGGTCCTGGAGTGGCCTAGCCAGTCTCCAGACCTCAACCCCATAGAACATTTGTGGAGGGAGTTGAAAATTCGTGTTGCCCCAAAACATCACTGCTCTAGAGGAGATCTGCATGGAGGAATGGGCCAAAATACCAGCTACAGTGTGTGCCAACCTGGTGAAGAACTTACAGGAAACGTTTGACCTCTGTTATGCCAACTAAGGTTATGTTACAAAGTATTGAGTTCAACTTTTGTTATTGACCAAATACTTATTTTCCACCAATAATTTACAATTCAATTCATAAAAATCCTACAATGTGATTTTCCTGGATATTTTTTCTCTCATAGTTGAAGTGTACCTATGATGAAAATTCACCACCCTCTCTCATCTTTCTAAGTAGCAGAGAAAACTTGCACCATCAGTGGCTGACTAAATACTTTTTTTGGCCCCACTGTAACATGCGTTCCCACATGTATACACACTCTTACACTTACAGATTCTTACATGATAAGGGAAATTGCCAACATACTAGTATAAGCATTACAGGGGTAAGCATATGCACCCTTAAAATTTGACAAACATAGTACATATTCAGTATGAGTGAGACAATGAGAAAGGATTTGTAGTACCTTAAAGTGATTGAGGCCAGTATTTATAATACATTCACATGTACAGAACTCAGCAGAGACACTTACACAATCTTACAAGTTACAATCTAGACATTTAAGCGTTAATATCCTAGCTCAGGGACCCAGTAGTGAGACTTGAGCTTCTGCTGCACCACCGCTGTCTCACAGGTCTTTAGTGGGGCTTGCTGTATCAGCATTAAGAAAAAAAATTCCACGTCATATATGAGTCACAACGTCTGATCATGATGACGGGGGAACTTCCTAAACAAATCCGGAGCAAGCTTACGTTAATTGGCGGCCCACTATGAGTCTGTTTTCATCTAGGGTGATGTATAATCACGACCATGGAATGAACAAAGGCCCCTGACCACAAACCTTTGTTTAATCCACCCATCACTGCCTCCGCTCAGGCAGCGGCATCCCTCTTGCCAACACACAAACATGCTCCTGTTTACTACAGAGACCAGCTTTTACTGCTTCCATATTTAGGCAAAGTGACATCATTAAATGACCAAATTACACACCAGTAACGCACACATACACTTCCAAGAAAGTCTGTGAATTTGTAGGTGCTGTGCACCAAAATCCAGCTCATATGTGAAGCACTGTCAAGGGAGCACCAGGGTTTGGGGTTGCTGTGACAGCAAAATTGAATCAAGACATTTGTGTCAGAGTGGCAGTCTATCACTGGAGGTTTTATAGATGGTGGATGATGCGACAAATGACTCCAAACACACAAGTGCATGAAAACAGACTGGTTCAAAAAGAAAAAAATGAGTTTTGGACAAAGCCTGAAGCTGGCTAAGAAATCCCAATGGATGGGTGCTGGGAACACATCATCCAACATGACTCCCTTCTGACTAGGGTTGGGTATCATTCTGATTCCGATTCTGCTTATCGATTCCTTAATGTACTAAACCAATGACTGAGGAAAACCAAACTTCTCTCATTTTTACTGATCTAAGTAATCCTGTACTTCTGAAACTAATGAAGATGTGATCCAAAAGGAAAGGACTATCGTTTTTATGTTATTGTTTTTTTCTTATAATAAAGTTTAGATGGGAGGGAAAAAAAAAAAAAAAAAAAGCGCAATACATGGCTTGTATTTTTTAAGTATAAACATGGAAAGCCACCATGACAGCACATAAGGTAGAGATGGTACTGCAGTGGAACCCATTAAATAGTAAGAGTCTGCTGCCGTTAAACAAAAAGCCACCATTCTGAGAAACGTTACACACCTTTAATTCACAGTACGACCCACCAAACTGAAAGTACTTCAACAAAACAAGCTGTGCCTGAGATTTGTAAGTGTTCACACAGGGTTTGATCAAAACAGCGGAGATTTAAATTGCTGTAGTCTGCAAAAGACAGTTGTTAGCGACAGCTATGAAGGTAGATGGAAACAGACGATAATATTTGTGTCTGAGCTGGCATGTGTCGTTAAAAACTTCTTCAGTATAATCACTATAGATACTGGGGAAATATAAATGTCACACACGCGCTCCGTGCAGGCAAAAACAGACAGGAGGAGATTGACAGGGCGCAGATATGTTTATTAACCTAAAGACACAGTACACATCCTAAAACACTGTTAAAGCATGAATTCAGGGTAATGCAAGTGTCACAGAAACACACAGAGTATACAAATGATACCTCACACCTTATTATTATTATTGTACACTATTAATTATAATTTATTTAAGCACTTTCATCTGCACTCATGCAACAGAGTATGAGACTCAAAAGGCACCTGAGCCTTCGTCTCCCACTCGCCATCCACAGACCGGTAGCTGTTGTGCAATGGGGGAAACTTGGGTTAAAGTCTGGAACAAGGTCCAGCATTGTACACCGTTACTTAAGAACCTTGTGCGATAAGACCTTTCCAAATCGACTTTAAATTTGAAAGCCAGGTTTGAATCCTATAAGAAAACAAAGGTTTAACCGTTGATGAAATCATGGCTTTTCCATGTTATCAAGGTGATGATTTTGACATGCATCTGTTTGTTTCCTCATCTCAGGCCAGCAGCATGAACTCAACCGTGGCCCGCTATTCCAACGTGCAGCACGACGATGGCTGGTGCTCTAAGAAAAGACGCTACATGCGCAAAGACGGCAACTGCAGCGTCTCTTTCCGCCATGTCCCCGGAGAATGGCTGCCATATATGACGGACATTTTCACCACCCTGGTAGAGATCCGCTGGAGGATCATGTTCTTGACCTTCGCGCTCTCCTATATCCTGTCCTGGCTCTTTTTCGGCATCCTGTTTTGGATCATCGCCCTAGCCCATGGCGACATGGTGGACCCGATCGACAAGCCATGCATGTACGAGGTGAGAAGTTTTACAGCGGCGTTCCTCTTCTCTCTCGAGACTCAGACCACCATTGGTTACGGTGCACGTGGCATGTCTGAGAACTGCATGCTGGCAATCGTTGTTGTGACCATCCAGGACGTCATCAGCGTCATCATCGACACCTTTGTGATCGGGATCGTCGTTGCCAAGATGGCTTCGGCTCGTAAGAGAGCACAGACCGTGGGGTTCAGTAACACTGCCGTGATTAACCTCCGTAACGGGCACATGTGCCTGTCGTGGCGGGTGGGCGACTTTCGGCGAAATCACATGGTTGAAGGAACCACACACGCACAGTTGGTACGGCACAAGGTGCATACAACTGGCAAAGCCGAATTAACATACTTTGACCTTGAAATCCAGAACAGTCATGTAATTCTGGCCATTCCGGTAACCATCATCCACCAAATCAATCCCAGCAGCCCTCTCTATAAGATGAGCCTGCAAGATCTACGAGGACAAAGCTTCGACCTGGTAGTGTCTTTCACCTACACGGATGACTGCAGTGGGATTCTGCACCAGTCACGCACTTCTTACACTCCAAGTGAAATCCTCTGGGGTCACCGATTCCAGGAGATGCTTAGAGTTACCCAGAAGCACTACAGAGTGGATTATGCTCACTTTCATCAAACAGTTAAATTCCCGCTGCCAGAAATCAGCGCTGAGGAATACGAACTAAATAAACACTCTCCACGCTCTAAATCTGATCCACAAACTTCCAGCTCTCGCAAAGTGGAATTTAGAGGTCAAGGGCATAAATTAAGCAGAAATACTCTTCAAGAAGAAAAACTATAACAGCATCTCAATGACACTGTAGCACTTGGACTACATTAAAGAAATGCAATAATTGTATTGGTCAATGAATCACAGGGTCATTAGCCTGTCCATTAGCAAGTGAATGCTCCAATGTCCCTTATCAGCTCTATGTTTTGATCACTCAAAAAATGAATTACTATCAAAATGTAGCAAATGACTGAAGGGAAGTCAATGATTTTAAGTCTGAATACTATACATAGCATATTGTGAGTTCTCTTCACATTACAGGAGCAGACCAATTAGTGTGCCATTACTTCTCCCTGTCTTTGCAAGAGCACTTAAGCGTGCCTATATAAGATCATCATACCCTGTCAAAATCCATACCTTTTGTACATTGTCGATTAAAAATCACAATAAATTAAAGATCATTCAATAAAAACTAATAAATTTTAAAAATCCAGCTGTATTTACACATAACCCTAAAAAAGTGAAAATAAAATTTACAAAGGCTGAATTATTCAACTGGAAGCAGTAAAATATAACCGCTTTTTAACGTTTAAAATATGTTTACCTTAGAGTAAACATTATAAACTTGCTCAGGTACACCCAACCAAGCATCACACACACTGGCTAATATTAACTTTATTGGTTTTGACTGCTTCAGAATAAAAGTGGCTGTTGCTTCAAGGTTACACCTTTAGTATCTAGTATGTTCTAGTATGGTGTGTTTTTGTTCGGGAAAGACTGTTCAATTGTTCAGGATTCTGCCAAGTAAACCCAACATTTTGACCATAACCTGCAACCTTCAGCTACACAGCTAAGGATGAGCAGGTAGCTCAGATTCCAACAGCCTAAACAAGCCTAAATTCCAACGAGCCTAGATAGGAAGGTCAAAGTAAGACCTATAACATAAATGTGATGGAACTCTCTGGATGGATTTGGAGAGCAGCACTGAAAAAAAGCAATATATCATAGAATTAAAAACCTAGAATCCTAGAACCTAGAATTAAAAATTATGAAAACCTAGAAAACCTATATTAAGCAAAAACGTTTACTAAGATTTCTTAAATTAAGCAATAATAATTCTAATAGCTCTTAAATCCAGTGAAAAACCCTGATTTTCTTAGATTCAGACAGACATATTTGAATAACTTGCCCGATAACTTTTTGTGCTTAATTTGATCCCTGAATGACTTAAAATAAGGTAATTTTGTAAGTAAGGGTGATCAAAGTAAATTTTTTAAAATAAGTAAAGTGAGCTTATACTTTCAGTGCCTTATAAGACAAAGAATAAGATTTATTGCCTCGATATGAGATAATTTCAGTTGCTGAAATGTGTTTTTTGCAACGAGTTCTGACTGAACAATTCTGCAAGATGAAAAAGCAAATATTCCCCAATCTAGATTCATACAAACAAACTGATGATGAAATGGAAGCAAAAGGTGGCCGTATAAAGCATTAAATCAAGAAATACAAAGTATTAGATCACTTCAACAGTGTTATTTTTAAGAGTTTTGGATTTTAAACAGTAAAACAAAAAGACAAAAGTGACTACTTGTACAGGGTATGATGATTATCTATAGGCATTATACACCTTGCGTTGTTTAGAATTAGCATAAAATGTCAACTGTGTTATTATAAATATAAGCATTACTGCATGATTTTAGTCCTCTTTACAGCGCCTACAATCGTGACCTCTAAAGTGATGTATGCTTCTACTAACTCACTCAGTATTTCTGAATTGTTTCCATGTTAGTGTTGAGAGCAGTAATATTTAGTTCAGAGCCGTCTTTGAACCAGTCCATCCCCACATGCCAGATGCAGTACTCATTGTGAAAGCCAGATCAGTTGTGAATGATTCAGTGACTTTTTCTGTTCGGTGAATAAGCCGAACATATTTGACACAGATTTTGTGAGTCAGGAAACATGACTTAAATTGAGGATATTCTTCGCATTTTTTCCTATTATTTTGCTGCACTGTCAATAAACGGAAAACTGAAAGAGCTGTTATTATACAACATTCATGCTGGGAAAACTCAACGAATGAATAACTGAAAATGAACGAATGAATAACTGTGACCAACTCTATAAAAATCATATAGTTAATGAGATTAAATGTCGTCTGACAACCCTAGTATATACATACAGGAATTATAAGTGTTACAGTAGTAACAGTTTAGTTTTTATTTAACATGTCCGTTTTATGTTGGTTTATTTGCTCACTCTTGCAGTAATGTATACATCTGACCACTTACCTTTGTTATGGCTTGAAAACCAATCACTTACCTCTTCTGACTGCTTCGAAATGGGACGTTTGTACAGACCAGCATGAAATTTTAAATGTAATTACTCACCATGTACTAACTGCAGACTCCTTGCATGAACATAACATAAATGTGTCTTAAGGTGGTAACCATTAGGCAGGGGTGCAGCCAAACTCACCATTAGGGACTACACTACACGTTTGCTTATTATCAGCTTTAACTACTACAGCTGATCAGTGCACACAAACATAACAGTTTCAATATAAAACACAATCTCAGACTAGCAGCAAAGTATAACAATATAATATCAATTGGTCCCAGCATTCGCCATATAAACACGCTTGTGGCTCGGCATGACATCCTTGAGATCAACGGTTTGATTAGCTACTTTTCAGCTGTGTAAATCGGGGCCATGTGTTCACCAATAAAACACACAATGACATTGTTATCTTGCTAAACTTCTTCAGATGGGGTCACTTTAGCAAACCTTTCTGAACCTGAGGTCATTTACTTTTACTATCCCCATGGGGTGTGGCATATTTGCGCTACTGTGACACCCATGCTACTTGGGGTAAGCAGCACTGTTTTAGGTCACTAAGAGCATGGCGTGAATGAGCTAGAAACTCTGCCGTATAAATGGTGTAATGTCTATAATGGTTTAATCACATTCAAAATGTTTTATCCTTATAAATTATGTATTCTTTTTAGGTATCAGTAGAACAGTAAAAAAAATAGAGTTTAGCGTGTTTCAGGTGTGTGTGTGTTCACCTTCTCTCCTGTCTCTTTCAGGTGTGTGTTCACCTCATGTCCTGTCCCCATCAGGCGCAGGTTCACGTTGTGTATCTGCAACATTTAATTAATCACTTGTAATTACAAAATATTGAATTATAAATACTGGATGCAAGACCGTTCAGTTCCTTCACTGTATGTTTTACATATGGGCTGATGTTTGGTGTTGCTACCGGCCTGAGATTCAAATGAATTTTGGTATTTCAGCATTTAACGAGTTATAATGCTAACCTAACTAACATTATTTCTCGCCTCGTCAGCCATCGAAGATAATTATAAACTGATTATTTTCTCTCAGGTAAGATTCACTCCTCCTGACTTTGGTCATGACTGAGGTCACTGTCACTGGTTTCGACAGGATCAGAAAGGACTAGTGCATTCATACAAGAAATGTATTACTTTTAACCCTTCTTTTACTGTCCCTCAGAAATAAAATATAAATCTAAAATGTATGTAGATTTTAAAACATATCTAAAGCTCAGACATAAAACACCCCTCTCCTCCCACGAACGGACTATTCCTGCCATAACGGTCGACAGTTTGAATCAGATTCAAACCGATTTAAGGTTACGACATTAACCTCACTAGCACTCAACTAAACAGAAATTAACATTATTCTTAATTTATAAAAAGAAAGTCAGTTCTACTTTTATTATTTCTCACCTCCTCAGCCATTCAAGCTTATTATAAACTGATTTTCTCTCAGGTAAATTGCACTACCTCTGTCACTGGTAATGACTGAGGTAAAAATCTGTTACTGGTTTAGGCGGGAAGAGAATGAACTAGGTCATTCCATTTACTTTTAATTTGTATTTTACTATCTCTCATAATACAATACAATTATAACATTTATGTAGTTTTCAAACATATGTGATGCGAGATTTTAGAGAGATTTAATAAAACTCAAAATTAAACACCCCTCTTCTTCGAATGGACCGTTCCTGCCTTAACGGTTGACAATCAGCAGATTTAAGGTTATAACATTAACCTGACGAACATGTAACAAAACAGAAAAGGACATTCAAAATTTATGAAGATAATCAGTCTCATTTTTATTTCTCACCTCCTCATCCATCCAAAAGTTCCACGCTCTGGTAATGACTGATGGAGACCGTTGATCGTCATTGGATTAGGGGACACAAGTGGGACTAGTTCACACTAGTTCTATAATTGGGGGGGGTTAGTTTTTACTTGAGCTTCAAAATATATCTATTTACAAAGCTATAAATCAAACGTTTGGGATCTGAAACATTTCTATTAGGAAACTATGGAAGGTATACGCATATAATCCATGTTTGAAAAGCAGTATGATACAAACAGTATCACCTCCTCCCCCATTTTTAAGAATGGACTTCTCCCTTAACGGTTGATATTTGGAAACTGTCCAGAGCAAGAAATCAAATTCTGCCCAAATATGGTTATGTTTTTTTTACTGTTTACTACACTTTGTAGTGTTTTAATATGAAGAACCTTTCATTATGTTTACCTGCTTCAAAGGACTTTGTGCAACTACTTGCAGCCTTTCCCAAGGTTGCCAAATATCACGCAAAATACACGGAATGCCATATTATCTGAATTCGACTGTTTATTTTTGGCAGCACATTATTTTACCACTCAGCAGCAAGATGGCGTAACATAGTCATATGCTACTTGCCGTCAAGAAGCGACCTGTAATTCTGTAGTTTCGTACAATAATAAGCATTATATGACGAAAGAAAACACTTATTATTTATTATTCATTATATGATGGAATAATTTAACATTATGGAATTTAAAGTACATAGCAGCCATTTAAGTTGTTGTATTCTAAGTAACGTCCTGGCCAGGGCCATCAGGGTCTCCTTTCCACTTAATCCAGTATAGGGTCACAGAAAGCCGAGAATAAATGGCAGCACAGAGCACAAGGCAGGAAAAAAAACATTGATGAACCATTAACAGGTTCTGGGACGTTATAACACAGTCATAGGGAAAGATGCTCAAACGTTTTCAAATGTTAAATTCGTTATACCTTACGATGTACTGGCGCCCTGTCTTGGGTTCTTCCTGCCTTGCTGCCTGTGTCACGGGCTTTCCCGCGACCCTGACCAAGGATTAAATGGATAAGGAAATGAATGAATGAATGTGTTATGTAATAACTTAAAAATCTGATAAAGCTTGTAATTTGCCCGAACCCTTGCAAGAGATTGCAGTTGCGGTTCAGTACAAATGTCAGCGCTGTGTGCAAACCACTTTAACATTTAGTATAAGCACCTACACTGTGTAAACAATCTAATAAACCTGTTCATTACCAGCATGATTGGTACATAGCCATAACCACAAATGGGCACAGAGGGCTGAAACTTAACACAACATTTAAACTGAAGATACAACATAAATTACCAATAAACTGCAAGTTCTTCTATTAACAAGAATATGTTTGCTATGGTGCAACTATTTTGAAATCACATTAACAGTACTGTATAGATTCATATATTGTATAGTCAATTTATGTTTACAGTACACATATGTATGGGACATCAGGATCTCATGCATGTAGGTGGTGTCAATTCAAATCCATCTAATAAGATCAATCACTGTAAAATCATCATTGGCTGTCCCTCCGGAATTCCCCACCACTGACAAATCTGACTCCGAGTTATTCCTGAAAGCTGGCAGGCCTGAGTTCATGCAGACTGGATAGCAGATGTTATTTAGTATCTTCTGTGCTGTGAACGGTTTCTCTTCAATTGGCCATATCTTTGAAAGGACATCAGGAAACACTAAAGCCTCCAGGCCTCCACCTTGTGGTTAGTAACAGCTCTTGTCCAAGCACTGACTCAAATCGACCTGAAAGGCAAACACAAGCTCTGAGCAGACGACTATAAATAGATGCTAGTATTTATAGAGCAAACGAGATGTGAACTAAAAATAAGCCCTTCGGAAACAGCTTCACAAACACGGTCCAACATGGCTCATTTGCTTACAGTTAGTAAGCAGGGCGACATTGCACCCTTGATCAAGCTCGAGCCAGTAAGAGCAGGACAAAGGTTCATGACGGACAGCATGGCTGATGAATCTCTTGTAGAACAAAATGGAGAAATGTTATCAACTGGAGACGTACTGATTGAAATTTCTGAATTTAATACCTCATTTCCAGCGTTTATTCCGCATTTAAGTATATATATTATATACAGGGCTGTCACATTATTAAAATATTTAATTGTGTACAGTGTACCATCTCCTGATGGATACGTCCAGGAGGATGATGCACCATGTTCCAAATAACTGGTTTCTTGAAGATGATAATGATTCACTGCACTCAAACTGGTTCCACAGTCACCAGATCTCAATCCAATAGAGCACCATTGGGATGTGCTGGAAAGGGAGATGGATGTGCAGCCGACAAATCTGCAGCGACTGCGCGATGCTACCATGTCAATGCAGACCAAAATCTCTGAGGAATGTTTCCAGCACCTTGTACAACCTTGTACCCCCCCCAAAAATATATATATATATACACACACTGTTTATATAAATGTTAGTACAGGGGGACTCCAGGGTATTCTGACCTTGCCCCCTTCAAAGTGAGTGGCAGAATAGTTTACTGTACATGATCCCTGACAACTGTAGTCCCGATGCAACTGTGCTGACAGAGACTCCAAAACATGGGATTAACTCTGCTAACCTAAATTGAATGTCAACGGTTTTAAACTTGTTTAAAAGGGAAAGTCATTTACCTTTATTTACACATTCCTGACATCTTTATCATCATGTCAACATACGCTTTCATTTGACACTGACTTCTCCAGAAAACCCAAACATCTTTACCCTAATATTTACCTTCATACAAAGCTTTTTATGCTTTGTAATGTTTTTTTCTACTGAAGACACATTTACCTGATATTTTAAATGTTCAATGATGTGAATGAGACCGTAGTACAGCATTAACAACAGCAAAACTACCTTAGAGTGTGATGATAAAAATAACTAATATCTATTTATTTATTTACTGCAGCTTTCCGATAAGCTAATCTATCATTATATGGACCAGGGTTTAAGTTCTGGATCAGCCATCACATTCAGACACGATTGGATGTGTTTGAGGGAGTGGAGGCTGGTTCGGGGATTGTTCCTGGCTCCTCTACCCTGTGAAAGACTGACGTCAAGTCCAGGGCTTGCTTATACCTGAGCCCTGTGTTCTCTAGGGATGGATGTTGGATCTTGTCTATATGTAGAGCATATACATGTTTCATTCTGTCTGATGCAGAGCTGTTTTTCACATCAGGAAATATTGACACTGTGGCCACCCCTTCTTTATTTACCTTCATATACATTATTACAGTTATTATAGACCAGCTTTGTGTAGAGCTTGTGAGACCAAACAAAGCCTTCTGGTTTGGAGGGACAGCCCTATTTAGGCAAGGTGATAGTGGTGCATACATTTTGTTCTTCTTTATAAAGCTCTTAAGGACAGTTAAAGCCTCCGAAATATTTTTGTATCCTTTTCCTAACTTGTTTATTTCTGAAACCTTAACCCAGAGTCTTTGGAAATCATTTTTCCAACCACGGTGAATTCTTTGTGTTACCATACACTACTAGTGGTTGAATCCTCAAGGAACAGCTGCTTTGATTCTAAAGTAATCAAAACAACTACAGCTGATTTCAAGTGGGAGTCAATTAGCCTGGCATGCAATCTGGAAGGTGACTGGTTTTACCTGAGTAAGTTTATGATAGTTAATCTAAAGGGACTGATCACTTATCCAAACCAGGTATTTTACTAATTTCATCTTAATAAGTTATCAGAATGTTTTTTTTATATTAAAAATTACTTTCAGTTGATCATATTCATCCGGCTTAATGTGAAAAAATTACATCATTTGGACTGTGTATATTGATTTTGTATGGGCGCTGTCTGTTTGTCTGTTACCTGTCTTTATTTTGGTTATTTTGGCTGGTTACCAAAGCCTATAATTGCCAAAATGAGACTTTACTAATTACTATAACAGAAATCAGGCATTGTATTTTTTGTATCTCTAAATACATGTACTGGATGTAAAGCATTTATGGGACTATTCATTAGATATATTATTATTAATATTATGATGCTGATAATGATAATGATGATGATGATGATTATGTAGCCACTGTAACCCTCACATTGCTCCTAACAGATCAGCCATTTATCAATCTGTCTATAACAGGTGGTGCTGCACTGTGTGTTGTGACACATTCGTTCCCTAACCAGTATTAAACATTTCTGTGACTTGTACCACAGTTGCTCTTCTGTCCATTCGGAGCTGGCGGGATAGGATTCGTTGGTCTCACACAACGATGAGCCTCAGATACCAACAACCTTTGGTTTGTGGTTTGTCTCTCATGGACACTGAGGGTCTCGTTGTTTAGGAGATGCTCCAACCCATAACGATTTGTCTTTACTCTTGAACATTTCTCCCACATCCAACACGTCTAATACGAGAACAGACTGTTCACTTGGCATATCTCAGAGCTTAACATGCGCTGCTGAGAACAGATCATCTACATTATTCGCATTGATAGTCTACGTTAGTAGTTTTTGGGCAGATTGAAATGTTATTATGATGATGTTTTGACATTTATAATAAGGAATATATAGAATGGATGTTGTTGTTTGTATTCGGGTGACTTTATGTGGTGATTCTAATTAAGTTTGAGAGAAGAAGGGAAACAGAATCATCACCATCATTTGCTTCCAAAGGTTACATTTCCTTAGTTTGACTAAGACTATAGTGTAATAAGAATTAACAAGAATATTATTTAATGTTATATTGTACCAATGATATGATGAGAAATATAATATTAAGTATTAAGATATATAGTGAATTATAAACTTTTTTCCCCCAGTTTCTTCTTTTTATTATTGTATGATAAAAAAAAATTCATGAAAATATGAAAAAAATCTTAATCTGGTCTCGGTCTTGACTCGGCTCTTGCGGTCTTTGACTGCAACACCGGCCGCTTGGGTGATGTAACAGTGTAATACACTAAGCCACCACTGCAGGGAGCTGGGTTGAAGTCTTGCCAGTGCCCTCTGGCGGGGTCGGGTGTCACATACACACATACATATGGCTGCATCTGAGCGACAGGACTGACAGGCTTCTGCCTGTGCTCTGTGTGTGACCTGTGGGAACCCAATGTTCTCCAGGGTCATGCACCCTGAGCAGGACAAATCATATATGCCTATATAACAACCCAATCGGTTTAAGCATCATATATACAGTTAACTCGTCTAACACGGCTCTCCTCAGCTCCTCAGCTTTACTATACTCCTGTTTCACAGCCGTGGGTGAATTTATGTGCGGCTCGAGGCGACGTCACGAAACGATCCACCTGATTGGTTGGTCTTGCTCGAAGCGGGCGGAGCTAATATCCGGCGCGCTTAATTCATACCGTCCTGATCGGTTGGCTTGCAGACGGGGGCGGGGTTATCTGGCGTGTTCTGTTTTGGGTCGGTCCCATTGGTTGTTGGCGCGCCAGGGGGCGGAGTCCGCCGGTTGCATCCTATTTAAATGCTTTTGGAAGCCCGTGGACGAACACAGACATGAGCGCAAGCGCGGTTTAGGACCTGGTTCAGCACGTGGATGTGTTTAGTTTTATTTTAACCGTAAAAAATTTCAAGGTTTTGTCAATGCGGGCGCCAACGCGTGGAGAGAGAGAGATGTAATGTTGGATATAGCGGCTGGAAGATTTGATGTGCTTCACAAATGATTATAAGGTAAGGCTGAATGAAGGAACTGATGCAATCTGGTTTGATGTTGACATAAGGGATGCAAATAGGCTCAGAAGTATCTCCTAAATGGAATATCATTTGTAACTAGTCTGTTATCTTCGTGAAACCTTCAGCTGCTCGTAGTCTTCATCTTACTGTGTAGAAAGAGTGTTTTGTTTAGTCAAATGTTGGTAACAACCATTCTGCGTGCCTTGCATGCAAAGAAAGGGGCTATGAACTATTCAAGAGCGCACCACTGCCAAAATATGGGAACAAGATGCTCCCCTATTGTGTGTTCCAGTTTATAAACAAAAAAATCAGCTCTCGCTGGCGTAAGCGAAACACTAAATGAACTATGAATGAAAAGCAACCGGTTTCAGTGGTGCGTGAAATGCGCTCGATTCGGACCTGCACCTGTCAGAGTTCACTACGTTCCCACAGATTCCAAACATGAATTGGCCTTAAAGTCGACAAAGATTCATCCAAAGTGGCTTAATCAGGGTTCCACTGCACACATGGCGTGTGAGGCTGTAAATCAGATGAGGCCCGCGTTTTTGGTTGCAGTTGTTGCGGCTATTTTGGGTGAGCGCACTTGTTGCGCGCACAGCCGGCACACAGAGCCACATGGCCAGAGCCAGACTGTTCAGCGTGCGCCTTTTGATGGGTAATAGTTTGTTCCCATTCGCGTGACTCTCCCAAACAAACAGCCTCGTAGCTAATACTTTCCTGGAAATAAAGAGCTGCGCCAAAAGTTTTTAAGATGTTAAAGGTTCATCAAGTCGCTTCGCATGAAAAACAAGCTCTCCCTCTCGCTCTGTTTTTTTTCCACGAAACTTTTTCCACTGGGTCTCTCTGTTACACACTATTAGCATAAACACATCTCTTAGGCATAAACATTTTCATATTACATTTCATTTACTGAAAGTGCACCGCGCGCACTGCCAGGTGTTTGATCAGTCAGCCAGCAGATGATGAGGTGGCGTTTCCAACCAGCAGATTTGTCTTTGCCACAGATCAGTCTGAATCACACCAAGCCTGTTAAGGGACATGTTCTTTAGGTCTGCTACCGTACAGTCTCAGAAAAGGGTTCCTTGAAAGACCTGCAGGTCTTGGAACCAGTTGCACTTGAAGACCTTGCTGGGCTTAAACTGGTTCTTGTAGACTGCATGCTACAAATTAAAGTGGTTCTGTGAGGGCTACTCTAAAAAGAACTAGAGGAACATTTAAGGATCACAGGTCTATCTAACCTAAAAATAATAGCAAAAATTGGTTTTCTGATAAGCCGAAAAATGTTAAAACCTTCTGGATTAAACATAATGCTGTATTTTATCAATGAAAATACAGCAACCCTCCTTTTCCTCACAGATGTTATTATATAAGTGATGGCTTTGTGGATCAGCATTAAAGGACGTATTCTCAGATTTGTCTGCATCTTTCCAGTCACAGTATTCCCTAACCAATCTGTCAGAAATCTTCCTTTACAAGTGTGGGAGTGACAGTCCAAGCGTACGTTATAATGCAGCGTCTTTGATCAAAAGTGAGCTCTGAGCCAAGAATCGCCCCTGTTTAAGGTGCCAGACGGAGTCATTTCTCAGTCTGTAGATGGTTTGCTTGGGACAAATCTGTTCATGCAGCTATTCGACACCCAAAAGCTCACCGTCTGTGAAACGTTAATTCACTCAAGTCATTCTATTTCTCTACAACACAGCAAAGCTGTTCAGTTCAGGTTCAGACAAAGTTCACGCCGATGTATAAGACACTAAACACAGAGCACAAGATTCAGCTTATCTAATAGCCGGTTGCTAGGGGAGGACAGAACAGAAACAGCAGACTGAAGGCCTTAATGAGTGATGCTGCGTCTCTCTGGAGCCCTAAACAGAAGATGAAGCTGCTCCCAATGGACCGGCCCTGCAGTCCCATCTGTCTCAGCGTGCACAGTGCAGAAAAAGGTCGCGGGCTGTTGTTGTTCTTTCTGTTAAGGCAACAGTTTGTGTCCTTTACAATACAGGCTGGGTGTTTTGGGGACAAAAAAAGCATCCAGTGTCGGCTCAGACGATGATGGATACAGAACCTCACCCGAGCATCAGGCCTTTAAGTGCTGCTAGAAAGCAGAGTATGCTCTATGCCTCCTTTTGCTCAAATGTCAAGAGTTAATGAACAATTATCTTTAGTGTGGCATCATCAAGGTCTTTTGAACGTCCAGCAAAAAGCTTTTTGATGTTACCACCTTGCTATAAGAGCTGTAATTCTCCAAAACACAATCTTGGTTTAAGGGTTTCTAGAGTTAAGCATCATCTAACATCAAAACAGGTGTTTATCCACTTACATAGGGGTATATTTATTACCTTTCCCTTAGAGAGACAAACTGAGGACCCTGATGGAGGCCTTTCTCAGTACATTTCTTTTTATTCCTGTTCATACAATGTAAGCGCATAAATAAGTTGTACAGTTCTGTGCAAACGTCTTACATTAGAAGTCTTAGGCCACCATTAGATTAGACATACCATTGTTTTAGGAACTCTATAATGACCATATATAATATTGCTGAGTCTGTTTATTAGAATACGTCCAGAAAGTGCAGGAAATTTGTATGTAGTATTAAGAAAAATAAGGAAAAAAATCAGACAAAAAGCTTTTATAGACTATTTAGTGTGACCTCAGGTTCATCATTCTTTTACAGCCTGAAGAGGGGAGATGAGGAATGGTTTTTTTGGAAGGTTACTAGCCAAGAAACCACTTTTTCAGAAGATCAGTGGAAAAGAGCATTATGGAGTGACGAATGTATAAGACAATATGCTATATAAGGTCATTATACAGTTTCCAGAATGACAAATCTACAGAGTGATAACAGAATGCAGTTTAAGAAGCATGTCTAAACGTTATCATTACGTTATAACAAAAACACTAATGCCTCAGGAGGTTACAGTGGCAGCACATTCAGGCCATCACTCCAAAGCCTAAATGTGCCCGTTTACAAGCCCTTAATGTAACCAAATATGCCCAAGCCGAGCCTGGTATCTGGGCAGCCCAGCGTACGCCAAATCTCTTTCAGATTGTGGTCGGAAAAATTTCCAGCCCTCCGCTACTGGTTAGAGAAATCCAGCCAGGGTGTACCAGGGCACCGGTAAAGGATGTAGTCATGCAAATTTTCCATCTCTGCCCTGAATGTGATTAGCAAAGTATGTGAAAACAGGCATTAATAATGCACCAGTGAGCAGTAAGGCTGGTGGAGCGTGGAGCCAGGAGGGTAGCAAACGCTCCAGTCGGCCACTAACAAGTGCTGAAAGTGACTGCTGGAGAGCACAAATTCCTGTCCTGGTTTGTTGTTTGTACATGACCAGAGAATGTCATTATTGTGACCTGATACAGCACGTCCTTCGGATCCGATGGGGTCGCCGTGACCTGGAGTCGAGCGGCACGTTTATTGATACAGTGCTGCCAAAAACATACAAAGCATAAGCTGACAATCGAAAAGAAAAGCGGCCTCGACTAATTATCCTACTGTCTGTCATCTCTGAAGCATGGGAATAGTAAGCTTGGGTTACTCATTGTTATTCTGTCTGGAACTAGAAGACTTACTTTTGGCACATTCTGTGGTTTTTGAACCTAACCTAAGAGTTTAGTCACTGGCTTCATAGTAGGAGCTCGACACTTTTGTGTATCGTGTATAAACATCTGTCATGACTGGCGTTAGTGCAGAGGTGGCAGAATACAGTACGCTATTACTAATCTGATAAAAAGCTCAGTTTACTCCAGTAGAGGTATAAAAGTACATGCTACTAAATGTACTTAAAGTAAAAAAGTAAAAGTACTCCCTGAAAACGACTTGCAAACTCAATTTTTAAAAAATAAATGTTTCTAAACCTCTCATAGCCAGACAATATTCAGTAATGCAAACATCACTGCATTTTAGTCCGACAAACTGTAGCTTCACCGCTTTTATACACCAGTCTTCTTCTAAATACACTCCAGTGCACAACTTGATTTAAAAAATAAACTTACTTATGCTAAACTCAGTTATAAAAATATAGTTTTGTAAAGTATACCTCTCATTTATGACAGAAATAGAATTCATCGTCCCGATAGACCCGATTTATATTAAAAAAAAAAAAAAAAAAAGGGGGGGGGGGGGATATTTTTGGGGAGTAGAATGCATTGTGCTGAAGGTTAAAAGGGTTTGAGAGAATATAACTTTTATACTTTGAGTGTCTCTCTTATATATATAGATGTATCATATAAATGTCTGCAATAGCTCCTTTATTTTTGGCACGTTCACCTTCGTGCCAGTCGCAACGCGTCTAGGATAAACCTAGGATTCTGAGTGAATAGTCAGATAAAACAAATCAATAAATCTTCAAACCACAAAGTGTTTCTCTGCTGACGTTTCTTTTGACTGAAACGGATCCCTTATGCCGATTCTTGTTTTTGGGCAGGAGCCGTCGTTGATGAGAGCGAGGGAGCGGAGGAGTGCAGAGTGATCAGCACGCTGCGGACCTTTTTGGCGATCGAAAGGTCTAACCGGAGCAGAGCGACGCCGGAAGCGTCCCGACTCTAAAGAGTCCCACCATTTCCTGCCTGTGTCGGTCCCCCTGAGCGTTTCAAAACTGTTTCTCCAACGCTTCTTCCAGAAACTCAGACTGTTTACCAAAGCAGAAGCAGCACAGCCCTCCCAGACTGAGGTGATGGGAAGTGTGCGAGCTAACCGCTACAGCATTGTCTCATCAGAGGAGGACGGGATGAAGCTGGCCACGATGGCGGTGCCGAATGGCTACGGGAACGGCAAGGCCAAGGTGCACACCCGGCGCCAGCCCCAGAGCAGGTTCGTCAAGAAGGACGGCCACTGCAACGTACACTTCGTCAACGTCAGCGAGAAAGGTCAGCGCTACCTGGCCGACATTTTCACCACCTGCGTGGACATTCGTTGGCGCTGGATGCTCGTCATCTTCTGCCTGGCCTTCCTGCTCTCTTGGCTCTTCTTCGGGTGCATCTTCTGGCTCCTGGCCATCTTCCACGGGGACCTGGACAACGACGGGCCGAAATGCGTCTCTCACGTCAGCACCTTCACCGCCGCCTTCCTGTTCTCCATCGAGACGCAGACCACCATTGGCTACGGCTACCGCTACGTGACGGACGAGTGCCCCATCGCCGTGTTCATGGTGGTCTTCCAGAGCATCGTGGGCTGCATCATCGATGCGTTCATCATCGGCGCCGTCATGGCCAAGATGGCCAAGCCCAAGAAGCGCAACGAGACACTTGTGTTCAGCCACAACGCCACCATGGCGATGAGGGACAACAAGCTCTGCCTGATGTGGAGGGTCGGGAACCTGCGCAAGAGTCACCTGGTGGAGGCCCACGTCCGGGCGCAGCTCCTCCGGTCCCG
This sequence comes from Ancistrus triradiatus, assembly GCA_025084515.1. Taxonomy (NCBI): domain Eukaryota; kingdom Metazoa; phylum Chordata; class Actinopteri; order Siluriformes; family Loricariidae; genus Ancistrus; species Ancistrus triradiatus. The sequence continues at coordinate 31,858 of JAJAGP010002529.1, forward strand.
TACCACGGCAGAGGGCGAGTTCATCCCTCTGGACCAAATGGACATCGACGTCGGCTTCGACAGTGGGATCGACCGCATCTTCTTGGTTTCTCCCATAACCATCGTCCACGAGATCGACGAGGACAGCCCGTTTTACGAAATGAGCAAGCAGGAGCTGGACAGCTCGGACTTTGAGATCGTGGTCATCCTGGAGGGAATGGTGGAAGCGACCGCCATGACCACCCAGTGCCGGAGCTCGTACCTGGCCAGCGAGATCCTGTGGGGCCACCGCTTCGAGCCCGTCCTTTTCGAGGAGAAGAACTACTACAAGGTGGACTATTCGCGCTTCCACAAGACCTACGAGGTGCCCAGCACGCCCCTGTGCAGCGCGAGGGAGCTCGCCGAAAAAAAGTACATCCTCTCCGGCCCCAATTCCTTCTGTTACGAGAACGAGGTGGCGCTTCCGAACAAAGAGGAGAAAGAGGAAGGAGACGGGGGCGGACTGGTGCCCACGAGCACGCACACGGACACTGGCTCGGACTCTGACCCCAATCAGGCCGGCGTTCCCCCGGAGCCTCGGCCTCTGAGGCGAGAGTCCGAAATATGACTGACAGCGCAGACCTGGGAGACGGGTCCAAGCAAACGCCGCTCGATTCGAACAGGCACATGAACTGAGGTCCTTCAGGGATCGAGACTTAAGCTGACGGTACAGCTGCGAAAGAGGGTTTAATAGACGAACTGAACAAGAGCGTTCTGGCGAATTCATACGGTTTATACGATATAAACGCAGACTAGAGGCACTGCACTGTAAGGGAAGTGCACATTAAGGGCAGAAGGGTTAGGCGGTAATGCAACACTACCTTTTGTAGACGGCCGCGTCCGTAGGTTACGCGGTGGAGAAAGATGGAACTGCTATGCAAAACTTGAAACAATCAGGCATGTTCTCGGGTGCATTTGTCCAGAAGACGGTCTTACAGATGTTCCCGTTTTATTTCCGAAATTACCCGATGTACTCGAGGCCTATTCACACCGAGTACGATGTCGCTTTCTTTCATTTCCCTTCTCTTCCTGATAAATGTGTCACAGATTTCCAGGTCTTTTCCATACAAAAAACCCCCAAAGACACGAGCGAAGATCGGTGGAGGAATTAGTGCAGGAAGCTCTAGTTTGTGTTTTTTATTTTGTGGGCATGAACGGATTAGAATGCACTTGGATAAACAAGAAAATGGTTACCTGCTCTGCCAGATCTTTTCTTTAACATCCAGGTTTTTATAGTCAGCGTGTTGTGCTACTACCAGCATGAGCTGTTCTGCCTGACAACTGAGCTCTGATTGGTCAACACAAAAATTAGAACAGCTTCCCAGTCTGTCAGTTTCGGACTCGGTGTGAAAACTCCTTTATACACAGAGCATGAGACGTGGTGTTTATTTTCCAACTCTAGTAAGTCTATAATCTTCTCTGTTCTATTCTTAAGTCCTAAAGTGTAACAAGTGTAACGATCAAAAGTAATCCAGCAATGAGATATTAGAACGGGCATCAAGTCAAATTTAGGTAATCAGAGAATAAGTAAATGATGTCAGTAAATGAAACCAAAGCCCTATAGCCTCCCGAGACCCTGCGTCCCCCATATGAGGGAAGGCAAGGCAGATGTATTACTCAAAGTGCTCTAAAAATACAGAAAACAATAGATTTAAAAGAGAAGTGACTCCGAATAAAGGTGCAAAAACAACAGATCAAACATTTTTAGAAAGTTGGATTTAAGACTTCAAAACAATACAAGAGAACAAAATTAAAGAGACAGATTTAAGAGAGGAAAGCGTTTTAAAAGGAAATTAAGATACTGTACTATCTGTACACCGCGAAAACAAACCGCAAAGCAGGGATTCCCAAAATAACTCAATAACACTAACACAGTTCTGTTTGAGTTCTGTCCTCAGTTAGTTTTAGTACTTATCAGGTTCGTATGAATCCCAAAACACTAGGAGAAATTGAATGCGTATGATGTAGGGGTGTGCGATGTGTAGTGCCTACGATAATATCCTGATTGTTATTTCAACGATTATCGTGCATCGTGCAAGAAACACAAAGCCTCCTCAAGAGTCCGTGCAGTTACTGCTCCACAAACCAAGCCAGGGTTCTACCTAAAAGCGTGTGACTGAAGTTAAACATCAGAACAAACCACTGTTTTGGCTTTGAAAAAAACAGACGTTAGTTCAAAGATGTCCATCAAACGTTCTGTTAAAGATAGATCAACTAACGTATTTCACCATCTGCAAACTAACTTTGCGAGGCAGCCGATCACGACAGGTTGAAACCAGCACAAAAATACACTCGGCAAAGCTTAGAGGAATCGTTCTGCCAAACAAAGTACAAGAAAAGCAACAGACGTACAACCGACTTTTTGAACACTTTAGACCTGAAGATGTACTGCAAAAGCATAGTCTAATTATCGTTATCGATAAAATCCCTGAAAATAGTGCACATTAATCATACAATATCAAAACTCAGGCCTTGGGAAAATATAAAAGCAATTCAAAGTGTAAAAGATGGACATTCAAAGGTCATAGAGGTAAAAATGAGGCTCAGAGGCTAAACCAGTAGGCAGTCCAGTGCAGATAAAGGTGTGAATATATTTTTTGTACCACTTATTTTTCTATTCCTAGTATGAGCCCGAGTGTCTCAGTTGGGTCGAAATCGTCCTTGTTGGGGACTTGTAGGTGTGTGTGTGTGTGACCTGTGGCCACAGTACAAACAGTTTACTGACTAATAGTTAACGTAATGCGTAGAGCGCTTTTGCCGGGGGTCATTCGGGCTTAATTGCGGGCTTGGCAGGAGGCGCAGGAGGCCGGGGGAAATGCAGGGAACATGTCTGTTGATGTTGCTAAATCCCGCGGGGTCAGCGCCGTGTCAGAGCCGGGCGCAGCAGCCATCCCATCCACTGGGAAAGAGAGGGTGAGAGCGCGCTAATGAATGTTTTTCCATACATGCTGCTATGTTGCATATTATAAACGGGGGTTTTGGAGACCGAAACCAGCGAGTATTGTACATGTAAAAGAAGGCATCAAATTCTGAGGACATTAAAACGTAGGTCAATAGGACGATTTGTGTGTGTGTGTGTGTGTGTATGTGTGTGTGTGAGAGAGAGAGAGAGAGACTCTCAGTACACGTGCTTATTTTTATCCGCTATTTTCATATTCAAAGCCAAATGTTTATCGTTTATAAGAGAAACCATAACTATAAAGGCTACTGAGTAGCCCGGTGAAGTCACTTTCCCCTAAACTTCAGTGTTACTCATATTGTAGTGCTACAGAAGTGTTTGAGGTCGCTAGAAACCCGTAGAGTCGTAAAACAGCACTGTATTAAGGTCTGAGGTAGCTAAGCCTCGGAGAACCGATCCTACACTTGAAAAGGTTTTAGCGTGTTTTCGTTTTTCAGACCCGTGTAGGACTGCGTAGTTACACCAAAGGTCACGTCACCAGCACTGAGTCTCTCAGGACTAAAGGCTTCTCGTAGTCCGAGATGTAATGTTCTCAGTTCAGTTTTCCAGCAGAGCAAACTCTCTCCGACGCTCTCTAAAAGGAGATCACAAAGTCAGACCACGTTAAACACGTCACTAAAGCGCTTCGCGCGGCTGTATCTGTATTAGCTGTAGCGTTTTCTGTCCGCAGAAATACTGACCTAACAAATATAAGGAGCCCCTTTCATTGACTTTTCAATGGCGTTTCTCCTTGGTTTGTAAATATCAGTACCAGTACTTTTTGCAGTCTGTTTTTTTTTTTTTTTCTATCAGTCTTCCTTGTACTGCAAGAAACAATGGAATGTACAGATTTTGATATGATATGATTAATATTATTGTTATGGTTGTAATAATTATTGTACATGCTATTTTATTTTCCTTTTTCAATAAAATATGAATGAAGGACCAAACGCTGATCTGCTGCATTTCTTTTTATTCCACTGTTCCTTCACCAGATCACATGACTTGGACTCAAGTAATGAATATGTCTTAATGATTAATGATTAATGTCAATTAAATCTACAACTAATCACATACTTTACATGACTACTATAAACTCATTAATTGGATCATTTAGTTTAATTCTTACATATGCATCATCTTAGACCCCGAAGCAGGTCGGGTCACTTCTTGATCCTCCCAAGGTTTCTTCCTCATAACCTTTAGGGATTTTCCTTGCCACTGTCACCCTAGGCTTGCTCAATTTGGAATTGGCCTTAGATATTAGAAGATAATCTAAAATTGTAAAGCTGCTTTGAGACAATTCTCCATTGTAAAAACGCGCTATAGAAATAAATCTGACTCTGACTACTTTGTTGGTGTTATAAAGTGCAATGGCATTTCACTGGTGAATCAAAGCTTCTCTATCTATCTGCCGTATGGACGAGTCTGGGTTTGAAATATTTGGAATGCCAGGAGAATGTTACCTGCCTGACTATAAAGTCTGGTGGAGGCAGGATAATGGATAAAGGATAACTTAGTTTCAGTGAAGGGAAATCTTAATGCTTCAGCATACCAAGACATTTTGGAACAATAATATGCTTTGTGGGAACAGTTTGGGGAACTGTCCCAGTGCTCAAAGCAAGGTCTATGAAGGCATCGTTGAGCCCTGACCTCGACCTCATCGAACACCTTTGAGATGAACTAGAACGGAGATTGTGAGCCGGGCCACAATATCAGTGTCTGACCTCAGAAATGGATGAATCCCCATAGTCACAGTCCAAAATCTTGTAGAGAGCTTTCCATAAGAGTGGAAGCTGTTAGAGCTGCAAACAGGGATCAACTAAGGAGACATAAAAGTCCCTGAAAGTGTAATTTGAGGTGTCCTAATACTTTTGTCTGTATATGGTATCTGCTTCCTCTATTTTAAACACCTCCTGCCGCCCCTGGTTTGCATACATCCTGCAGAAAGAACTATGTCCATCCGATGCCTCATCCTTAACGTAAAAGGACGTGGTTTTGTGTCCCTCTGCTCCGCCTTCTGTTCGTCATCATGTCGAGGTGACAAATTCCAGGTGATCCAGAAGAGGAAACTGGCCTCGGTCCGAACACAACGGCTCTGTTCTGCAACTTCAACGAGGTGATTAATGTAGTAGAGATGATGGAGATACTGAACACAGATCAGGATTGATGGAAAAACCATCATCCAACAGGTAGAAGGACGGACGCTTATGTCAACTTAAAACGTCTGCACTTCTGAAGCGGTGAAAAATAAAAGAACGTGTTTGTACGTGACGGAGGGAGAGAGCTCTTTATTTGCTATTAGCCATCACAAGTTCCATTAATAAGAAATATGGATGGGAATGGTGTTAAGAGAGGAAGAGGCAGATGGTTCCACTCAGCCTGTAAAATCTAGATTTTTCATCCAATATTAAATCTCACTGTTTGCCCTAGATACAAGTGAAAATATTTATATTTTCTAACTTTCCTGGTTGTAAAGTAAAGCACAGAGGATATTCACAGCTCCTTAAGACAGCGGAACCTGACGTGGACGTCCAAGAAGGGCTCACAAGTTTTGTGTACGCCTTTAATACGACTTTATTATGCAGTTGGTCCCTTTTATAAGACATCAAACACCTATGGAGAGCTTCGGATAGACTCTGGAACATGACTGCAATGATTCGCTTCTTTTCATGTTGGACAGTCCAGAGATCAGAGTTATAAGACCACAGACCCAGTCTCCCAAAACCAAGGGGCACAGGAGACTGAACTACACAGAGTACATATATCCCCAAATACACTGACTTTTATTACATTGCAGACAGTATTTCATGGTTTTTTTTTTCTGGTCAACTTCATTCCATTTGTTAATGAACATCCATGCCTGCATTTCAGCCCTGCAACACATTCAAAAAAAGTTGGGATGGGGCAATTTAGGGCTAATAATGATTAAATAAATTTAATGACGTGATGTCAAACAGGTGATTATAATCATGATTTGGTACAAAAGCAGCATCCAGGAATGGCTGAGACTCTGAGGAGTAAAGATGATCAGAGGATCTCCAGTGTATCACCAAATGTGTGAGAAAATGACTGAAATCTTTCAAATCAATGTTCCTCAAAGAAAGATTAGAAGGGATTTATATATTTCAGTCCTAACCTTTTCTGCATTTTCTTGTTCAAAAATGCATGGATGTCCCTGATAAAGATGTTAAGCCTCTTGGTCCAACGGCCGTGAAACAGTCGTGGGTTGCTTGAGTTCCATAGAGTTCCATAGAGTTTCAGCTTCCCTGATAAAGCTTATATTGCTCTAAAATCTCAGGGGACTTTTTTGCAGGAGTGTAAATGACCTTTACCAAGGGTTCCTCAAAGCAGTCTAATAATACTTCCAAAAAAGATCTGTGATACTGATGGGTCTGAGCACAATCCCCGTTCCCACTGTGTGATGGTCCATCCCAGATGCCTCCGAGCCCAGAGAAGCCGACGCCCCTTCTGGACATGGTTATAACATAAGGCTTCTTTTTAGCACAGTAACGTTTTAAGTGGTATCTGTGAATGTAACTCTGTACTGTAGAGCTTGATAAAGGTTTGATAAAGGAATCCTTTGCCCATGTGGTTCTATCAGCTATTGATGAATGATGGTTCTTGATGCAGTGCCATCTGAGGGAGTGGAGATCACCCCCTCTTCTGTTTAGGCTTTTTAGGAAATTCCTCCAGATTCCTTGAATCGTTTACTGATATTATGCTCTGCAGAGGGAGAAATATATAAATCCCTTCCAATACAAAACATTTGAATCATTTTCTTATACATTTGTTGATGAACTGGAGATCCTCTGATCATCTTTACTCTGCAAAAACTCAGGCTTTCGTGGATGCTGCTTTTGTACCAAATCATGATTATATATGAAATAGGTGAATATATAAGAGGTGCTTCTCAGGTCGGGGTTAGAACGATTCCAGCGGCAGTGCTTTACACCACTCCCGTAAAAGCTTGGCACTGCAAGGGGTGGTGTTCTGGTAACTCTCAGGGTTGCTTTCTTGCACGGTTATGGCTGCATATCTTGGGTTAAGACTCAGCTTCCTGAAAAGCTGCTTCGTGACAATGTCTATTGTTAAATAAATATAACTGAACTGAACATGGTGCTTTTCCATGTGAGCCCTCAACCACAAACCACGAAGAGTTTGGAACTTAAGAGTTGAGTGTTTACAGAGGACAGTCGATTTTTTACTTCAGAATCCAATTCTGTGAGCTGGTGCTGCTTCATGGCTGAGCTGTTGATGCTCCTGGACAATCCAGCCTATGCTGCAGTGCTGTGGACCGACTCTGGGAAAAAGGCAGCGCACGGCGTCACCCTTTCCCGTCACAGATATCCAAATTGATATCCAATTTATTCACTGAATTATTAAACGTGGTGACCAGGAAAGGCACAGTGGGGTTGTACTTCCCGCAGGAAGAGCAGGTCGTATTGTTAAAAGATTAGCAGGTGGTGAGTTTACGCGCTACTGTTCTGCCTTCACCCCACCCATTTATCGGAGGCAAACAGTCGAGCGCGTACCATCCGTCCATTTTGTGACGGATGGTGAGACACGGCGCAAAAATACAACGGAATTAATTCGACACCACAGTTACTACGCTTACTCACTTTCCAACATTCAAATCAGGGTTGAGTGGGAGCACAGGGCACAAAGCAGGAACCACCCTTCGTTCAAGTGCCAGGCTACTGCAGCGCGCGCGCACGCACGCACACACGCACACGCACACACACACACACACACACACACACACACACACTTGGACACTTTCGATTTGTTCAGCTAATCTAATGCTGGACAACCCCAAGGAAACCCACTCACACCCAGAAGAACATGCAAATTTCACACAGGCAGAGGCCAGGCCAAGACTCGAACCCGGGCCTCTGGGCCTGAGAGGCTATTATGCTATGGTCAAAAGTATGTGGACGCCCCATAATTAGTGCGGTTGCCTCTATGCACAGTCATGCAAGTCCCAAGCAAGTGCATCAAATTTCTGCCCTGCGAGAGCTGCCCGTCTTTGCCCCCTGCCTAATTTTTGGATTTAGTGCATAAAAAACAAATAAGACTAAAGATTGACGTGAAACAAACAAAGAATACACCAATGCTTTTCACTCACCATGCTTTTCTTGCTCATCCAAAAATGTTACGGTTTTATTTTAGCTTAAAACCAATTGAAAATAAACTCCAAAAACTCCAATCCTCAAATTCTCACACCTCCACAGACCTGGGTATGAATCCCGTCCTGTTTCGGCTGCTGCTTGAGTGGAGTTTGTATGATTTCCCTCTGTCTGTACAGGTTTGCAAACCTTGAACCTCCAGACATTGATTATATAGGCATTTAAAGGCATTTACCTGTGGTTTCTGACTGGCTCCTTTGTGACTAAAGCTGTGGAAAGCCATAGGTATCATGTGTTGATTTCTGATTGGTCTTTTAGTTTCAATACCTAGTTCCCCTGAGGAGGATTTCTGATTTACCTATGGTGAGGATTTCGGGTATGCGCTGCATTTTCAAACAAGACCTTTGCACAGTAATGTAAGCGCTGCTAAAATGTAAAAGCATTAAAAGCACACAAGCTGAAAGAACATGTCGCTTAAATTCTGAAGCATGTGTAGCAGGTCAAAATAAATCTTCCCTTGGTCGCAAGACGAAATTGTAAGTTATCTGACCTGAACTTCATCGAACAGCTTCAAAACCCAAATATTTGATGACAAGCCATCTGTTAGAGCACTGGATGAAAACCTGCTGGCTGTATTTGAAACGTTCTCACATCAATTTCCCCAAAAACTTTTAGGACTTTTCATCGTGGCACGTAGCAGAAAATTCAGAAACGCTATTTTCGTATCAAACATCACTCAGCGAGCTCTTCTGATTTTTGTACAGCCCGAAGCACCTCGCTGAAGTGACGGACAAACAATGCGGGCCTGAGGGGTTTCCTCCGCCAAAACAATCCATTCTCCAAAAACCGGAACACCCTTCTAAGAAGTGCGAGCCTGGGAACGGCTGTCGCGGACCTGCTGCAGACCTGTGATCTTCACCATGTTGTGTCTGTCCACATCGGCTGGTTTCCTGCTTCACACGGACAGTGACACAGTGCACAGTCTTACTTCTTAAATCAGACCAGGCTTTAATTTTAAGCATAATTATGTAAATCTGCAATGAACTGGCGTCCCATCCCGGGCCACACTTACACCTGCCCACAACGCTCCCTGGGACAGACGTCGGACCCTGACCAGGTTAAGACTTGAAAAGAAATCTAGAGTTGTGGGTGAACTGCCACTACACCACCTGAGTGGAGCGTCATTAAAACTAGAAATACTAATAATCATGGCCAGCACACAGCTCCTGAGACCAAGGCTCAACTCCCAGCACAGACGCTTTTCCTCCCACATTTCAAACATGTGTTAGGTAAATTGGTGTCGCTAAAGTGTCCCAGTGTGTGTGTTTGCATTCCTGTGCCCTGTGATGGACTGGGGCCCTGTCCAGAGTTGGTTCTGCCAAATAGTAATAGTAATAGTAGTAAAAAAAAAAATTTTTTAAATAAAATAATAATAAAAATAATAATAAAAATAATAATATTTTGCTGTCAGAAATTACATTATTATTATTCTATTATTATTGTTTTTATTGTTGTTATTATCATCATCATCATCATCATTATTATTAATAAAGTTATTTGTCAGTTAGAAAGTGTTTTATTATCATTTTATTTTTATTACTATTATTGTTGTTGTTGTTGTTGTTGTTATTATTATTATTATCATCATTATTATTATTATTGATAAAATCAATAATAGTAATAATAATAGAGATTATTTCTGTCAGTTAGAAAGTGTGTTATTATGACTGTTGCACTTTTCTCATGTACACGGAGTACAACAACAATAGATTATAGAGAATCAAAATAAAAATAAAATAAAATAAAATAATAAAATAAAAATTATTCACAACAAATAAGACAAGAAACACAAAAGAAGAAACACATAATTCCAGTATAAGAACCTTATCCCATCTGTGAAACATGGTGGTCGTGGTGTCATGGTTTTGCTGCATCTGGGTCAGGACGAATGAATTCTGGATATATATATATATATATATATATATATATATATATATATAAACACATACTGTTGTATTATATGGAATAGCTTTATATTGTCTATTTATTATACTCCTTGTAATATTGTATTCTGTTTAATTTACCATAGTCTATATGCTATTTTATTTTAATTATTATTTTATCTTCAAATGTGTTCTCTCTCTTAATTTATATATTTAGCATGTAATAATACATGTTTATTTAACTTGATTTTGACTAAAGGAAAATATCAGGACATCTGTCCATGAACTGAATCTCAAGAGAAGGTGGGTCATGCAGCAACACAGCGCCCCTAAGCACACAAGCCGTTCTACCAAAGAATGGTTACAGAAGAATAAAGTTCATGTTCTGGAATGGCCAAGTCAAAGTCCTGACCTTAATCCAATGGAAATGTTGTGGACCTGAAGTGAGCAGCTAATGTGAGGAAACCTGTATTCCTAGCAAATGAGGACAGAAAAGCCAACAATAAGATTCATAGCACAATAACTGATTCATAAACAATAAATAAAATAATTAAAGGCCAATGATGTAGTTAGGGAAGTGAACGTAATGCTGTCAGTACGGGGGGTTACTCACTGTCCCCTGTGTTTTCCGGTTAGTTTTCTGACTGCTCTGCTCGGGATAAGCTTATCAGCCGTGTTCTTTGGAAGCTCAGTAAACAGAGATTTACAGTAATCGAGTGGGTGAGAAAACAGAGACGTGCCTTTATCACTTAGCATCATGCAATCTCACACGGGTGTGAAATGATTCCCAGGCGAAAGACGCCGTGTGAGTAATGTTGTTTTGTGCTTTAAAAAGAACTTGCGCTAAAAATGTGAGTGTGTATGGTGTCTAGGGTCAGTTGCTGCGCAGAACCAGAGGTGTCTTGTCAAACACAAGAAACAAACCGAACACACACCTGAACATCACACTGTATCTGCTCGTGTGCCATCTCTTTCCAAACCCAAATGTCGTCAATATGGCGCTTCTCCACCTTTTAGTTCTCGGAAGAGAGGCCTGTTTGTTCTCCAGATGTTTTATCAATGCGAGATCACATCTGGCTCCATGAGATTACTCTCACAGCAAGTCTGGTAAGAAGGTAGACATGCCTTAGCTCTCGAACCCTCCTTCTCACTCACTAATTGGGGTGGGGGTGGGGGGGATTTTATAAAGACCGGTGCCCGCATTTACTAAGGTGCCAATCATTCTGAAGCTCTCTCCGCACTCTCAAGCCAGCTTTATGTCGTACCATTTTGTAGTTTGCAGTGTGGTGCCACTTATGAGCACCATCACCTGAAAGCTCCAGAGATCTCAGGTTCGATTTCCATTCTGGGCTCTGTCTGTGTGGAGTTTGCATGTTCTCCCTGTGCCCTGTGTACTCTGTTTTCCTCCCACATTCCATAGACATGCGTTAGGTCAGCTGGTGCTTAAGTGCCCCAATGTAGCTTAATAATCCCATGTAATTAATAATCCAATCATAGTCGGATTTCTGCAGTTACCTGATTATTCTGCAAGTTAGTGTATTATTTTTATTGTCATTATTATTATTATTGTCAGCATTATTTACAATAATAATAATAATAATAATAATAATAATAATAATAATGACAATAATAACTGATGTTACTTATTTTTGTCAGTTAGAAAGTGTAGTATTTTTTTTATGTTTATTATTATTATTATTATTATTATTATTATTATTATTATGAATAACCTTATTATTATTATTATTATTATTATTATTATTACTAGAATTATTAATAATAATAATCATAATAATAATCATAATAACAATAATAACATAATAACAATCATAATAATAATAATAATAATAATAATAATAATAATAATAATAATAATACACTTTGTAACTGACAGAAATTAATAACCTCATTATTATTATTATGATTGTTGTTATTATTATTATTATTATTATTATTATTATTATTAATTTATTTATTTTTTTTATCATTATTTTTATCATTATTGTTATTATTGGTAATAATAAATATTAATAAATAATAATAATAATAATAAGGTTATTTATCTCAGTTAGAAAGTATATTATTATTATTATTATTATTATTAATAATAATAATAATAATAATAACAGAGCACTGTTCTTACATAAGAAGTACATCAATAGGATTTATTTTAAAAAAAAACAATTCAAGATGACAAAAAGGTTAAATAACAAACACTTAATTCCAGCATAATAACCTTATCCCATCTGTGAAACGTGGTGGTGGTAGAATCATGGTTTTGGCCTGTTTTACCAAATAATGGGAAACAATGAGTGTGTTTACATGCACTTAATCATAGATGATTTCTGCAGTTATCTGATTATTTAGAAGTCAGATTAAGTAATCTGATAAAGAGAGCTGGATTTTATACCAGCAATCAGATTACTCATAGCATGTATACCAGTTACCCGATTTCAGTCGTGTTTTTTCACTCTGCCCCAGAGCGGCTTATACTTAGAGATTTTGCATCTTCTGGGCTTATTTACATTCCGCCGCAGGATCTGGCAAGACACTGGAATGCAGAATATACTTGAGAAAATGACTAATGTGATTATATAATATTAAAGTTCACATCACATCTTTCTGTGACATTATTGACTGGTTGCAAAGAAATCTAATTACTGCCTGGGTCTCACAAACCCGGAGCTTTAGCATGATCTGATTACCCAAGTGCATCTAGACTCGTTGATCGGCTTACTGACAACATCTGATTTTCTGCAGTGATCGTATTACAAAGTGCATGTAAACACACTTATAAATTCAAGACCATTGTTACTCTCTCCAGGAGTGGTACCAAAGATCAGTCCAAGAACAAAGTGTGTAATAACACTCAAGTCACAAAGGAGTCCAGGGTAACTTCTAAGCAACTAAAGGTCTCTCACACTGGCTAATGTTTGGCACTTTATCTACGTTTAGAACTTTAGTGAGAATCCGATGAAGTTTTAGCTCAGAGTTATTAAAAAATACAGAAAATTCTAAAGCGTTCACAACCTTTTAAGCACCTCTGTATGAATGGGTCGTTATAACGATCTAATGCTGCAGCCCACCTTCTGTCCCTCAGACTCATCATACCCTTTGCAGAGGCTGCGTAACTTCTTTTCATTTAGAAAACCGTGTACGCACAAAGCAAGGTCCAAACAAACACGGCAACAAGATAAAAAAGGAGTGATGACGAGGACAAATGACGCCATAAACGAATGAGCAGAATCTGCAGAGAACAAAACAATATCAAAATTTTCTATTTCACCAGACATTTGTGTCCTAAACCTATTTATAGCAATCGATTTGCGTAATTCCAGTTCGCCTTGCTTTGCGAGCGCTTAAGTGCACCGACTAATGACTGGACTGACTCACACGACTCCAAGTTCTTGTTCTAATGGATGCTGCTCTCGACCTTCATGCTCCGTAAGCAGAGCGGTGAAAAAAACACAAAGATATTTAGAGCAAGGATTGAGTGATTATATAAGATCAAAAACAGCATCTAAACATTTACAGTGCATGAAGAGGATTAAAACCCTAACTCAGACAGTATGAACCCAAGACAATTCATGGTTTTTTCTGATCAACTTCATTTCATTTGTTAGTAAACATCCATTCCTGCATTTCAGGCCTGCAACACATTCCAAAAATAGTTGGGATGGTAAAGCATTTAACATCACAGAAGTGGAAGTGACCTTTACCAAGGGCCCTGACCCGACCCCATACCATGACAGAGCCTGGCTTTTGGGCTTGTTCCTCAGAACAGTCTGGATTTCTGTCTTTCATTTCTTCCAAAAAAAGATCTGTTATCCCGATGGGTCTGAGCACAATCCCCGTCCCCACTGTATGATGGTCCATCCCAGATACCTCCGAGCCCAGAGAAGCCGACGCCCCTTCTGGACATGGTTATAACATAAGGCTTCTTTTTAGCACAGTAACGTTTTAAGTGGTATCTGTGAATGTAACTCTGTATTGTAGAGCTTGATAAAGGTTTGATAAAGGAATCCGTTGCCCACGTGGTTCTAGCAGCTATTGATGAATGATTCCTTGAATGGTTTAATGATATTATGCTCTGTAGAGGGAGAAATATCTAAATCCCTTCCAGTCTTTCTTTGAGGAACATTGTTTTTAAACATTTCATGTTCTGGGGATCCGTCTTTACTCTTCAAAGACTTGCCTATAACGTAGAAAAAGGATCTGACCAGCTGATACAAAAAACACTGTAAATCACAACTGAACTTTTTAATTATTTCACTCTTTTAGTTCTCCCATTGTGCACATTTCTCCCAAAAAATGTGTTGAGAAAACAGAGCAGCCTCCGATTGCCACTTCCTTCCTCCACATCTGTTGATTGTATGGTGTAAAGGGCACTGTGATCGCTTCCTGGCCTGCAGTCCTCCTGCTGCTGTGGTAAAAACCCTTATGGCTTCTAAGGCAAGATTATGGATAATGTTGGCTCAGAGTGAAACTATTCAATTGCATCAAGATTAACCAGTAACGTAGACACTTTCTTTAAACATTTCATTTCTGCATTTTAATTCAATTAAAGGGAAGTGTTCTGTGGAGCTTCAGCATATCTGTGCAACAAAATGTACGGGACACATGAGAAAAAGGAAACGGGTTCCATTAGCCCGACGTGTCAGGAATGAGAGGTGTGGCGTGAGATCTGGGCCCGATGCGTGAGACGTACGAGCTTTGCAGACCGTCTCCTGAAATGGTGTTTGACAGCTAAGGCTGGAAGAACGTGACAAACTTTCCCACCGCGCTTTTGGAAAGACTTTGGAGTCACTGCGCGATGGAGGTAACAGTGGGCAAAACCACCTGTCAGGAGCACAGGAGGCAGACAGCAGAAACGCAGTCACTTTGCTTTGAAGGCGAGCCAGATACTTTCACCACAAGATGAGAGAGGAGGCCTTAAACACATGGAGAGCTCCTTTTATTTCAGTGCAAGTCTATTCTAATTGTCTAATTGTTCTATACACCAATGGGTAGGAACTGATCAGTTCTGCACTGTATGCTTCAAATACACGGCCGTCATTAGTGCAAAAATCTGTTTTTATTAATGAGGCAGGACCGATGAGTCCTAAGTTTGTTTTGACGCTCAGCCAGAGTATTAGAGGAAGATTGACGCTCGAAAGCGCTCAGAAGTTTGTGAGAGAAAACGAAAAGCCTAAATGTAATATGTGTAGAAAGTTGATCTGTTATAAAACATGGTAAAACATCTATAGCATGATCCTGAGCTCCAGCAGTTCTCCAGACCCACTGCTGTCTCCTAATTCTGATGCTGCATTAGAGTTCAAAACGGGAGAGTCTAAAACGCTTAACGTGAACAAAGCTTAACGTGGTTTGATGTACTAAACCAATAACCAAACACCAAACTTCTCTCATAAAAAGGAATCATTTATACGTTAAGTTTTTCTTCCCATTTAAACCTATTATTATAATAAGTAAAAAGCGCAAAGTAAAAATGATTCCTTTCCCCTTGGATGACAGGTTCATCATTTCAGCAGTACAGATTTCTTATGATCAGTAGGAACTGAGAGAAGTTTGGGTTTTCTAGGTCATACAATAAGCCACGTTAAGCGTTTTACCTATAATAGGTTTAAATACCAAGAAAAAACAATGTAAAAATGATCACCTTTGAAGGTTAAATACAAGAACAAAATAGAGATTTGTCTTCATTTTTTTCACTATTTTGGAATCGAAACCCGAAATCAACAATCAGAATCGGAACTGATAAAATGCAAACAGTAAGTAACGTGTGAGGCGCTGCCGGGACTCGAACCTGGATCTCTGCTGCACCAAACACTTTTCACAAAAACTCTACCGACTGCATAAAAAATAAAGTCAAGTCAGATTTATTTCTATAGCGCTTTTTACAATGGAGCATTGTCTTAAAGCAACTTTACAATTTTAGATTATCTCCTAATATCTACGGCCAATCCCAAACTGAGCAAGCCTAGGGCGACAGTGGCAGGGAAAAACTCCCTAAGTGTTATGAGGAAGAAACCTTAGGAGGACCAAGCCTCAAAAAGGGACCCGACCTTCTTGGGGGTGTAGATGATAAATCTAAGAATGAAACTAATTTAGTTTAAACTAAACTATTAAGTCATGGAGCCATAGTACATTTACATTTACAGCATTTAGCAGACGCCCTTATCCAGAGCGACTTACAGTTGATACAGTCTTACAGTCCAAACAACTGTGGGTTAAGGATCTTGCTCAAGGACTCAACAATGGCAACTTGGCAGAGGTGGGATTTGAACCCTAGACCTTCTGGTCCAGAGTCCAGTACCTTAAAAGCTAGGCCACCACAGTCCCATGTAAAAATGATCTTGAGTCTAAGCAGGAAAACAGGATAACAAATAACAGAGATTATCTGGTGCAGCAGGACACATTAAGCTCTGGGATATGTTAGTCGGTAGGCGAACGTAGAACGCAGCGCCCCCTGCTGGGTAAGGTAGATGATCGATGGAATGATTGCCTATTTTCTCTGACAAACCACAATCACTTATTCTCTGTAAAACCACGATCCACGTGTGCTCGCGTTAAGCCAGACCTTTGGAATATTGAGCTAACGTCACGTCATTTCTGGTAACGCCAAGAGACCCGCTGAACACTTAGCTCCTGTCAGGATTTTCCATCCATCAAACACCTTTTTATCCCCTTCTCCCGTCTGCACAGCGTCACAGCGTTAAGTTCAAACATAAATATTTAGCCCTGACATGAAGCTACGACACAGCAGCACACTGTGCATGAACTCAGCAGGTACCTGGATAGCTTTTACGCCTGACAGACCCAAATCAGTCTCATAAAAGGGCATAGGAATGAAGATGGAGACTACTTTGAAGACCAAGGTCATGTCTTCACACCGTGCTTCGGGAACGCTTCGACTTAGGAACACCTTCCACCTTGGATTTACTCTAAGTTCCGGTTTAACCCACTATAGAGATGTAGGTCTCTAATAACTGACTGTGGCCATTATGTAGGTCAGCCACCTAAACCCCGGGTCGGTGGTCCATATATAGTGTTTTTCCACTGACACAGTGCTGGTCCTGGTGCCTAGTCATGCTCTCGCACTGAAAAACAGACGGATCGTGACCGAAAACCTTGGGAAAGGACCAAAACTGTGCTGGTCTGGAAGTGTGAAGCCATCACTGTGTCTAAAACAAAAAATAGATTGGAAAAAACAAAGGCGATTTTTGTTATTATTTGTGTTTCTCGTTATTATCACTCACTCTCTATACAAGCTTAATCCACTTCAGGGGACAACAGAACAGCGGACAAGGTGAGAACCACACCTGGACCCACTCGAAACTGGTCCTCTGGAGCCCCGAGGTGAGATCGCTAGCTATTGTGCCATCCATATTATTAGTATTTTACTTAAAATCATCCGACTTTCGGGTTACTTTCAAACACAAAAAATGTTCCCCAATTGCCAATAAGTAAATTAATTACTATAAATGATCATAATACTTTAAGGGAACCTGATTTGTTATCAAGGTCCTGCTGATTCATGTCTGTGGTTAAGACATCGAGTTCTGCAAACTGCTTGAAATGTCGTTTATTATCCACAAATACAGTAAATAGACAAAAGTGTGTGGACGTCCCCAAAACATACATTCAAAATCAGCTTTCGTTCTTCTAAAAGGGCTTTCCACTAGATTTTGGAACATGACTGTGAGGTCCAGCGCATTCCAGAGCATTTTTAAGGTGTCTGATGGAGTTGAGGTCGAGGTTCAAAGCTGTAAAACCGATTCTATACAGACTTTGTTAAAGGACAGCAGGGCAGAAAGTCGATGGACTGCCCCTTTGGAAGTGGACACCTACACATTTATCAGTACGCCCCATTCTGCTGCTACTCTGTCTGTGGAGAATCCAGAAACGTACGCTTTATATTACGAACTTGTTACAAGTGAGTGGTGCTGAAAAAGCACAGTTCAATCATTAGAAGGGGTGTCCACAAACTTTTGGCCATATCGTTTACCCGCAAAGCTCCATTTTTAGCATCGCCACTCCTAAAAAATAATCAGTGTTAATTGGTTAGCTCAGCTAAAACTGAAGTCTGTTTACCCAGTGCATCCTACTGCCAAGAAACCATAGACAGCTACAGTACTGTACAAAAGTCTTAGGTCACCATTATATTTGTTGTTTTAACAATGCTATAATAACCATATATAATTATTTTTCAGTGTCTTTATTAGAACACAACCAGAAAATACATGTACATCTGTGTGCAGTATAAAAAAAACTGAAAAATCAGCTTATATGTGAGTTTATGTGATCCAGCTTCATCTGGATCCCAAGTTGTCCCTCCTACAGTGTTTTTGGAAGGGTAGCAGACAAAAAAAACATTTTTTGTAAGAGGAACAGGGTGAAAAAGGTAAGGTACACTAAAGCTCACAAAGACTGGACTGAAAATCAGTGGAAAAGAGGATTATGGAGCGACAAATCCATAGAGTAGAGGTGGCCTAAGACTTTTGCACAGTATTGTACAACAGTACCAAGTTCCAATACAAGTCATGAATGAAAATCAAACTCGACATAACCAGGATAGAAAGAGAAGCAGAAGGTCCAGATGCACAACTGCACAAGAAGCAGAACGCTTTACAGATCCTCAGCTGCTGCAAGTGGAACAAAAGGAGAGGAGAGAAAACGGAGGCCATGAGCAACTGCTTTCTCTCAGGAAACCTGAGCTCCACTCTGAGCTTAAAACTTTGACAAGTGTTTCCCAGCCACGCCCGTTTATATCAGGCAGCTATGGAAAAAGGGCTCGGCCTCGCCCATGGAAGAGACACGTGGATTGCGGTTTGTACGTTGAGCACGCATGTTTTACCTCGGAGGACTTGCAGGCTGGGTTCCAAAGCACTTTGACACTCAGCGCTCGGCGGTTACAGGGTTAACGTTATCATTAACGTTCTGGGCTTGTGTTAAACACACGCGTGGCTTTAAGGCAGCAAATTAGCAAATCACACAAATCACACATCAAAACAAGTTATGCACAGGGTTAGTTAATTTAGTTAGTTAGTTGTTTGGTTAGTTAAGTATTGCTCATACGATTACAAAACCAACATGACATAATGTTTTAATCCCAAAAGGGTTTTAGTTCTTTACAGCTGGCATGAGTTAATGTTTACTTAGAAAACACTAAAACATTAAACACTCCTACACACACATACACACCAAAAGCACTGGGACACAAACCCACACATGGCCAAAAATATTGGGACACAAACCCACATGGAGCCAAAAGTACTGAGACACAAACCCCACACATAGAAAAAAAGTGTTGGGACACGAACCAGTGCGTAACCAAAAGTACTGAGACACAAACATGCATGTGACCAAAAGTATTGGAAGAAAACCCTGCCAAGGGCCAAAAGTACTGGAACACAAACCTGCATGTGGCCAATAGTATCGGGACACAAATCCACATGGAGCCAAAAGTATTGGGACACAAACCCGCATTGTGGCCTTTTCTTGGGTTATAAGTTCTGCAGTTTTGCATTGTTACCGTTCAGGGTCCAAAATGGGCAAAATGATCCCACTGTCAAGAAATCAAAGACATTATAGCAGGATCCAATATGGCCAAACGGGATGTAATCAGGGTAGAAAAAGATCAGAAGGCCCAAATGCACAACTGCACAAGACTCGAAACAGATCAGAGTAGGCTGAGAAACAGAAAGCCTTACAGATTGTCAGGTGCTGTCAGTAGAACAAATGAAATCCCAAACGATGTTGACTGGCCTGATTACTGAATCTCTGAGGTGTGTAAACCTGGCACCAAGAAGCACATCACCGAGGGCAAAACGACACATAACATTTTGGATTCAAATCCAGCAAAAACCTATAAAATTATTTCAAACAACTGCTGAAGGGCTGAAGCTCTGAGCTCAAGCAGAAAGAAGAAATGACACTGCGTCTGAGCTGAGTTTCTTGGGCGTTAAAAAGTTGTTTTTTGAATAGATTAAGTTAAATTAACTGCGACTAACGTCACCGCTGGCCCCCGTGCAACTCTTTCCACTTCGACAGTAGTAACAGCGGTCCTTAAAATATTAGCGTAACTGTATCTTCGGCTCAAAGCGAATATGTCGTAACATTATCTACCAATAAGCTGTGAAACAACTGTCAGCGTGCTGCTTCCCAATCACCTCTCAAGTAATCTCGAAGGTCAGTGCTCTTAAAGAGGGGATAAAAGGTATTTTAAAGAGGTATTTTTCCATCCACCTTGCCCACTGAGATACGTCTGTCTGAAATAACCCCACGTGCTAAAGCCACGTTTGCGTGAGGCAGCTGCGATATTAGACCTGATGTGATAATCCCTCCTGACAATGCAGGAGGCGTGATGAACTGGCTTAAATTCGTTTCTATTCCTGTTCGGATTGGATTTGGTTCAATCGGGCTCGCCTGGTGGACGAACGGTGTGAAGTTCATTACTTAGGAGAAGTGTTTTTCAAAACAGACTCCCATTCCAAATGAGCAGCGTTTTCTGATGAGACATATTTTCCGAGACAAATTTCCGTCTCTGCGGGTTTGTTTTATTGCAGGATTTTTTCCAGTTATTGTTTGTGTTGTGGTGGCACTTTGGCATTAAAAAAAGCACTTTATTTTTTTTCCCCTCAATCCAGGGTCAAGTCCCTGTGAACTGAACATGGCATCGCCCAGGAGGTACTTTCTGGTGGCCAGTGCTTCAGTAACCAAACAGAGGGTTAAAGCTAACCACGAGTTAGGAGCAGTGGCTTTGTAACAACCAATTCAAAGGATTTGGTTATGTAACCAATATAAGAGATGAGTTTATTGTTGTAAACATGTGTCATTCCACTTTTGGTAGAAGTGCTTTTGATGAGAACTGCATCCAAGATCCCTCAAAATCTCTGGTTGAAAATGCCATGCTGATGCCAGGCTGGTTCGAGCTCATAGAAAGGTGACAGAAACTCAAATAACCAGTCGTTACAATGAGGTATGCAGAAGAGCATTTCTGAACAAACAACATGCTGAACCTTGAAGCAGATAGGCTACAGGAACAGCAGATCATACCTCGTGCTCCTGACAATAAACTGGACAATAGAAGATTGGGGAAAAACGTCAGCTGGTCTGATTTTTCGATTTCTGCTAAGGTCAGAATTTGACATAAACAGGTACACAATACATACAGTGGTGCTTGAAAGTTTGTGAACCCTTTAGAATTTTCTAGATTTCTGCATAAATATGATCTAAAACATCATCAGATTTTCACACAAGTCCTAAAAGTAGATGAAGAGAACCCAGTTAAACAAATGAGACAAAATATTAATACTTGGTCATTTATTTAATTGCGAAAAATGATCCAATATTACATATTAGTGAGTGGCAAAAGTATGTGAACCTCTAGGATTAACAGTTAATTTAAAGGTGAAATTAGAGTCAGGTGTTTCAATCAATGGGATGCCAATCAGGTGCGAGTGGGCACCCTGTTTTATTTAAAGAACAGGGATCTATCAAAGTCTGCTCTTCACAACACGTTTGTATCATGGCACGAACAAAGGAGATTTCTGAGGACATCAGAAAAAGAGTTATTAATGCTCATCAGGTTGGAAAAGGTTACAAAACCCTCTCTAAAGAGTTTGGACTCCACCAATCCACAGTCACAGGACGGCTTGCCATCATTGATGGAACAATGAATTCTGAATTATAATCAGAGAATTCTAAAGGAAAATGTCAGGACATCTGTCCATGAACTGAATCCCAAGAGAAGGTGGGCCATGCAGCAAGACAACGACCCTAAGCACACAAGCCGTTCTACCAAAGAATGGTTACAGAAGAATATCGTTAATGTTTTGGAATGGCCAAGCCAAAGTCCTGACCTTAATCAACTCGAAATGTTGTGGAAGGACCTGAAGCGAGCAGCTAACGTGAGGAAACCCACCAACATCCCAGAGCTGAAGCTGTTCTGTACAGAGGAATGGGCTAAAGTTCCTCCAAGCCGGTGTGCAGGACTGATCGGCAGTTACAGGAAACGTTTAGCTGCAGTTATTGCTGCACAGGGGGGTCACACCAGATACTGAAAGTAAAGGTTCACATGCTTTTGCCACTCACTAATATGTAATATTGGATCATTTTCCTCAATAAATAAATGACCAAAAGTATAATATTTTTGTCTCATTTGTTTAACTGGGTTCTCTTTATCTACTTTTAGGACTTTTAGGTCATATTTATGCAGAAATCTAGAAAATTCTAAAGGGTTCACAAACTTTCAAGCACCACTGTACATTTAATTTTCCGTAAATAATGATAAGATTCAGAACATATAAAAATGTGATGATCGGTTTGTTTTTTACGAATATCATTTTATAAAGACTGTAAATCTTTCACTATTTTCCAATAATATTACATAAAACAAAGTGCATGTCGTGCATTCCTGCAAAAATGCCAATAATACAGACAAACCCTATAACAACACAAGAGTGCATCAGCACAAAAGGGAGTGTCGGATAAACTTGAACAAATAAACATTACATAAATAAGCCTATTAAGTAATAGACTGGCTTTTTAAGAAGAACTTGATTTATTTGCAAATCTGTGTGTCATTACATGATTAAATAAAAATAACAAACAGTTTCCAGAGAGAGTCCTAATTTCTACAAGATGCTGGAAAAAACCTACCAGCTGATTTCCTTCTAAAGCTGAACCACAGCGTAAGTAACTACAAGAAAGGATACCGTTAGAAAGATGATTTATTCTTTACCTTTAGCTCGTCTCTTTTTCTTATCTCTTACACATTTTTAAACGCTTTTCCCTTAGGGGTTTGCTCTCCGTTAGCTGATTGCTGCTGTGTCACATTTTCCCTGCTTGTTTTTCTTTTATTTTTTAAAAAACACTGAAAAACGTCAGTTTGCTGAAGTGCAGGATCATGCTTAGTAACAGATGAAATATCTTAAGACCGGCGTTGACCGCAGCCACAAATGGAAACTGGGAAACTTTAAGAATGGGAGAGGAAATGATATTAGCGTTTGTGCCATTCCTCTTCATTCAGATCTCATACTGATAGAATTAGTGGTGGAAAAAAGGAAATGATTGTGTTGCATAACGTCTGCGCTCTCCACCAATGGCACGATGTGTATTTACTCAAGCGTGATGTCTGGAGCTACGTTGCTTAACCACGCGATACGCAGGGAGGTCGTTACGGGACGACCCTCACCCTCACTGCCACCCTCACCGACACCAGCAGCAGCACCATCATCGTGATGCGATCGTCACGGAGCTAAATCATTGGGTTAATTCGATCTGCCCCCCTCTGCGCCTTATTATAGACCATGACACAACCCCAACCCGCTGGGCCCTGCGGCCCATGAATCCGCCTCGTTTACGTGTGTGCACAACTGAGTGTGGCTTTTTCTGTTCTACTTATAAACAAAAACAATGACACCGACATTCCCGCAAGAACAACATGTGGTCAGAGGAGTCCAGGGAATGTGTTTGTGTGTGGTACGGATCGCATGGCCTGGCAAATTGACCACAGGATTTCACAAATGCAATGCGATGTCTGGCTAAAAGCTCAAATGCATTCGCAGCTTGACAACAAATGAGTTGGACGGTTGCAAAAGGTAGCGACAGGTCGGGCAGCATCCTGTCAGATGTTTTATCCATGACTGAACAACTCTTTACTCACACCAGACAAGCATGCCCTTGATTTGCTCTTGCAGGTACTCCCCGTTTTACAAAAGTCCGATTTAATATTTCGAGTTTATGACGTATGATAATACACATAAATACATTTATCAGAAACTCTGAATTTTATGCAGTACGATACCCTCCTGTACTAAGTGAGGAAATCGGCAGTGCGTGATGGAGGGAGTCACGCAGTGGGAGTGATGAGTGCTGGGAAATTAGTGAGGAAAACCACGCTAGCAACAATAATAGTTTTTTTCAATACGTTAGTCAATAAATAACATAGCGTATTCAATACTTTTTATAAAAAGGCTTTGTGTTTATGATTTTGCCAACTTGGCAGTTAATTTTAAGTGTTTAATAAGTGTTTTAAGCATGTTTTTACCAGGTAGGCTACACTAAATTTATGATATATGCAGTAGATACAGTATTAAACTACTCGGTGTACAATACATTCAACTTTCGATGAATTTGTTGGAACATATCCCCATCGTAAATCAGGGACTACCTGTATAGGTAATATACATATGTCTTAATAACATGTCTGTGAGAGAGTTTGTTAAAAAGAAAAAAGAAAAGAAAAAAAACACAGCAAGGATCAAACACCACAGCACCCTACCTGTTGAGCACCTGTTGCTTTAAGTTACACCTCATTAAGGTCTGAAATCGTTGTCTTAATCGTTAAATATCATAACCTTAATTAATTGGTTGTGATTGTGTGGGTAATTTAAACATTCACGTTAACTAATTACTCTGGGATTGTGATAGCTTAGCGGTTATGGTATTTAACTTCATATCCCACCTCTACTCAGATACCAGTTGCTTTAAATTATACCGTTGCTTTAAATTATACCTCATTAAGGTCTGAAATCCTTCCCTTAGTTGTTAAATAATATCATAATCTTAATTAATTTGTTGTAATTATAAAGGTTATTTAAACGTTCACGTTAAATAATGGCACTGGGAATTTGGTAGCTTAGCGGTTATTGTACTACTTGACTTCAAATCCCACCTCTACTCTGCTACCAGCATTGGGTCCTTGATCAAGGCCCTAAAACACACAATTTCTTGCTTTGTAAGGTTGCAACAGTTGTAAATCGTTCTGTATAAGAGCCTCAAAAACTAAAATCTACATTTATGTAAAAATGTTAACAACTGGCGATTTACAGAGCTAACGCTGCTAACTTTGCTTCACCGTGAGGAATCGACACCGTATGGTTAGATCGACTCCTAGTTTTTACAGCCTTAAATCGTGGAATCGACTCTTCTCGGGACCGAATCATACTCATTCGATTCTACACATGAATCAAAGCGCGAACGATGAGTCGAATAAATATATACGAATTGTAGGCGTTCAAAATAAAGAGTGTGTCGTGTACGATGTTCAAGAAATAGTATAACTACTTACAAGTTATCCTAGCTCAGACTGCTGTAGCCACACCTTCACGTTTTTGCTGACTGGAGCTCCGACGCTGCATCAGAATAAACTTTATCCACTCATCATCTGTGCCTCTGAGCCTGGGAAAAACAGCAGATCTGGTGATGAGGTCTTATCTAAAATGTTCTTGTATAAATCTTCTGTAGTTCTCATCAAACTGTATGTGCACAAACACTAAAAAAGTGGGTTTTACATAACAATGTGCCCCTTTAATGTGACAAATGTTATAATCTGAGACATAAGTGGGTCATCTGAAAAAGTGCCCAAGACTTTTTTTTTTTTTGGTCATAATATCAGAACTCATGACTACAGGAACGCAAGTTGGAGAAACCATAAGCTAATTGGATCTGACAGCATTCTCGTCTCTTCGTAACTCAATCTAATAATAACTCCAGACATGTTCCGGTGGTCCAGTGACAGACTATGAGGCAGTAAAGCCCGTCTGAGTTGAGTCTGCAGTGCGTGTATTGCAGGGGCCAGGCCCCCGGATATCCGTAAGCCGAGGGCTCAGGAGCCTGGCCGTGTTTGCTGTGTCAGTGAGTGAAGCTGTGAAGGTCAGGAATGCTGGAACAATAGGAAGAGCTTTTGGTGTCTATTGAAGCTCGGCATGCTTTTGATTAAGAGATCAAGTCAGAGTTTGCTTAGCAAACCAGCTGTTTGCATGCAGAAGTAACTGTTGGAAATAAGGTCATTCGCCCACTGTTTGGAGTTTTGCTTTTTCTTCTGTAGGAAGTCCAGCATTGTGGGCTTAACGTATAGTTTTACAGATCATAATCATGCACATTTAGTCATTTAGCAGACGATCAGCATTTATCCAGAGTGA
This sequence comes from Ancistrus triradiatus, assembly GCA_025084515.1. NCBI lineage: Eukaryota > Metazoa > Chordata > Actinopteri > Siluriformes > Loricariidae > Ancistrus > Ancistrus triradiatus. The sequence goes on from JAJAGP010002529.1 coordinate 57,812, forward strand.
CTGACAGCTGACACAGTCTCAAAATCCAAGCAACTGTGGGTAAATCGTTTGGCCTTACACCAAACAATTCAAGCGATTTAAGTGATTTCACAATTGCACACAAATTTCCAAAGTCAGAATGAAATCATGAGAGTCTTGTGAGGATTTTCACGGTGTAAGGTGGTCAAGATCGTTGTCTTAAGTCCCTCTTTATCTACACTTGACATTCTGATAAAATCAGCCGTGCTTGATATTATCATAAGTGAGCATGTATCATTATATCTGTAATTTATTTCATTATTTATTAGAATACAACCAGTAAATATAGGAAATGTGTATGCAGTATAAAAAAACTTAAATAAATCTGAACAAACAGCTTCTGTAGGCTACAGTGGTAATTAGGAGTAAAAGGGGAAGTATAAGGGTTGCCAAGTTTACCCTTCTACAATCCGAAGAAGCTTGATCAGAAATTATTTTACTTTTTTTGGAAGGGTTGCAGCCAAGAAACCACTTTTTTCAGAAGGGGAACAGGGTGAAAAGCTAAGATTAGCTGAAGCTCACAAAGACTGGAATGAAGATCATTGGAAAAGAGGATTAAAGTGACAAATCCATAGATGTCTGAAATTTTTGGGCAGACGATATGTTATATATGGTCATTATACCATAGCTAAAACAACAAAGCTAATGGTGGCCACACACACACACACACACACACACACACACACACACACACATACACGGCAACAAGAACTGTTATTGACTACATGACTAAAACGTCCACATTTGTGCAGTGACAATAAAGGCCGGACTTATCGGAAACCCTGCGTAACGGAGAAATGAGAGCTCTGGATAACTGCATACAGGTTAATCTGTCGATTTGCAAAAACAAAAACGATGGCTTGTCTCTATCCAGCAGCTCCTTGTTTGTGTGACGGACCTTATTGAATTTTCCTTTCCATGCCTTATTGCTCACAGACTAAATAAATGACAAACTGACATCAGGTTTAAGCCACACGACTCACAGGATTGCTATGATGGATGATTTTAGCAAACATTTTAGATTTAATTCTAGTATTAATGTTTGGTCGGCAATGAATACTGATTTAATCTTTTGTTTTTCCTGTCAAACATGAGTCACTAGAAACACACAGTCCATTCTCGAAGGGTCTCATCTCATCAGCATATCCACAACCCGCACAGCCAAGGGCCCTGACCCGACCCCATACCATGGCAGAGCCTGACTTTTGGACTTGTTCCTCATTACAGTCTGGATGGTCCTTTTTTCATCTTCCAAAAAAGGTCTGTTATACTGATCGGTCTGCGCACAATCCCAGATCCCCCCAGCCCAGGGAAGCCGACGCCCCTTCTGGACATGGTTATAACATAAGGCTTCTTTTTAGCACAGTAACGTTTTAAGTGGTATCTGTGAATGTAGCTCTGTATTGTAGAGCTTGATAAAGGTTTGATAAAGGAATCCCTTGTCCATGTGGTTCTATGAAATTTCTCCAGTTTCCTTGAATCATTTAATGACATTTTGCACTGTAGAGGGAGAAATATGGAAATCCCTTCCAATCTTTCTTTGAGAAACATTATTTTTAAACATCTGAGTCATTTTCTCACACATTAGTTGACATCACCTGTTTAAAATCATTATTTTATTTTGTTTTCATCTCATTACTAGCCGTAAATTGTCCCATCTCGATTTTTCTTGGAATGTGTTGCAGGCCTGAAATGCAGGAATGGAAGTTTAACAACACTGCAAAACATGTAACATAAGGTCATGCACGCCATTTTTCGGGACACTTCAGTGAACCCTCATCGCCTGGCACACATCTGTGCATTTGTCTGACACTCAGCACGCCTCGGACCCCTTTCAGCACCATCTATAATAACACACCCTTCCTAAACCTGATATCAAACTGGATTATTCTCTGTGTCTGATGCAGGAGGGGCAGAAACAGGTGCTAACACTTCGGCCTGATTAAGGTCACGGACGTTCAGCTTCCTCTTGATGCTGTCCTGGAAGAACTTTGGGGAATGCTCCGGTCCTTCCAGTGCTGCCAAACTCCGTCAACGGACGGCTCAACGGATAATGCTCATCCAGAACGGCCCGTACAGGAGCACAGGCGAGAGAAGGGTTTGAGTAACTCAGGTTTGTCTAACTAAAGATTATACAGCATTATTCAAAAGTTTTGCTGATAGTTCTAAATAAAACATTGTCCAGTGAGGGGAGGGGTTTAAACAAAACACCTGTGCACGTTTGAACGTCTTTAAAGCTTAGGAACGTGCCCCGGATGGGATGCCAGTCCTTCATATGGTGAGCTACTGGTAAGAAATGAAGTTACCTAATTCTTTCTGTAACTTAATACTTTTACTTACTTCATTTCAAAACAGGCTTGTTACGTTAGCTTTTATGAATCTGTTTATATACCGATTTATGTATTTAACTTCATGATTTTTAAGGAGCTCTTGCAGACCAGGAACGCTCTTCTAGAGTGCACGACACTCAAAGTATAAAACTCTTTCTCAGAGTCTTTCTAACCCTTTTTAACGTTCAGCATAATGCATTCTACTCCCCAAAATAATTGTTTACACTTTATTTTTATTAATCAGATACAAGAGGTTTATCCATGTCCCTGCATGGCCGAATTCTATTTCTGTGACAAATATGAGGTATTTTACAGGGCATATGTGTTTTACAGGTTTCTTGTTTTATTTTTTTCAGGGATGCCGATGCAGTTTTGATCTCAAGACCGCATTTCTCGTGTATCAAATGACTTAAATTGCATTATCCGCCTCGTTGAGGTAGAACAGGCAGTGAAATTCCTGAACGAGTCCTGGATCCTGATCAACGGATCTGATTATCTGAGAAATCTCAGCAGGCTCCAATCAGGAGCTGATTTTCCCATCAACCTCTGAACCGTGTCACAGTTGTAAACGAGAACATGGTGCCATCGTGCTGCCATGATAAAGAGCGGGCACTGATGTAAATATAACCTCCCTTCCAGTGCCAGTTCCAGTCCTCACACTAAGATAAGACTGCATTAGCCTTGTTTAATTGGTCTAAGACTTATACACCGAGCACGTCCTGAGAAACACTGTACTTATACTGGGTATGTAGTAGCCCATCTGCCTCGAGGTTTGACGTGTTGCTGATTTTCTGCTCACCACAATCATACAGAGCTGTTATCTGAGTTACTGCAGTCTTTCTGTCGGATCAAACCTGTATGCATTCTCTGTTGAGCTCTCCCACCAACGATTCCATGGTCAAAATCACTGAGATCCCACTATGTCCCCATTCTGATGGTTGAGGTGAACGTTACCTGAAGCGTCAGACCTGTATCTGTATGATTTTATGCAGTGAAACACGATGTTGCTGTATTTTTATTTTTTATAAAACCACGTCCTATGTGGCCATTCGGATTAGCGTGGCTGAGCTGAAGAGCTGCCGGTGGTGTGTAACGTTACATTTGGGTCATATAAACAGAAGCCTGTTATGAAGACGCGAGAGAAAGAGAAAACAACAGCTGTGAGGAGAATGGAATTGTTTTGGAGAGTAAACGCAAAGTGGCAGAAAGCTGGCACACCATCGCCGAGACGGAAAGTGTGGAAAAAAAAAAAAAAATCAGACTCACGCTGGCACGGATTAAAACAAGATTTAAAAAAGCGTCGTGTTATTATAGGACTGGAGAAATTCTCAGCAGGGTGCATTTCTGCTCTGGCAGGCAACGCGTTCGGTTATCGGCCGGTCATCATTTTCCACATAAAGCTAATAACGTGACGTGGAGCAGCACGATAAGGAACAGTATAATAAAATTTATGAGCACATATTTACACAGCACACACCTCTATCTCAGTACCAGCCATCATCAGACTCACAGAAGATAGATCAATCACTAGAAACCAGACTGCAACTGGCACAGTTCCAGTCCTCACACCAAGATGTTCTGGTACCAGTTCCAGTCCTCACACCAAGATGTTCTGGTACCAGTTCTAGTACCAGTTCCAGTCCTCACACCAAGATGTTCTGGTACCAGTTCCAGTTCTCACACTAAGATGTTCTGGTACCAATTCTAGTAAAAGTTCCAGTCCTCACACCAAGATGTTCTGGTACCAGTTCCAGTCCTCACACTAAGATGTTCTGGTACCAGTTCTAGTACCAGTTCCAGTCCTCACACCAAGATGTTCTGGTACCAGTTCTAGTATCAGTTCCAGTCCTCACAATTAAATGTTTTGGTACCAGTTCCAGTCCTCACACCAAGATGTTCTGGTACCAGCTGTAGTCCTCTCACTAAGATGTTCTGGTACCAGTTCTAGTACCAGTTCCAGTTCTCACACCAAGATGTTCTGGTACCAGCTCCAGTTCTCACTAAGATTTTCTGGTATCAGTTCTAGTACCAGTTTCAGTCCTCACACTAAGATGTTCCGGTACTAGTTCCAGTAATGTCTATAGGTTTAGAATCAGACGTCCTTAAAGCTCCTGTAGAGGTCATGTGGAGGTGTCCCAATACTTTTGTCCATTAGTATATCATTAGTAAGTGAACAAAACAGCAACACAGTTTCATTTCTACTTCTAATCATTAAAAATACTAATAAATCTACCTCCAGTTTAATTAGATACAACATTCGTTATTAGGTCATATTTTCTATTTACTTCCAATCCAAATAAAGAATGTTTTCTCATAGATCTAATGGAAAATTACTCCATGAATGCAGGTCCCATAAACCCACCATCTTCTTTCTCAGATACTTTATCACCAAACCTACAAGGGAAATGTGAAATTGGTAACAAATTGGGCCTGACCTCATACTGAGAGCTTCAAACGTCCCGCCAGTTTCTCCTGATTAAGTTTCACAGAGGGAAAATACGATGTGGTTGACTGGGAACTCTGAACCATTAAGGCGCTCCGGCCATTTCTCATATTAATTAACCACAGAAACTTGGAGGATGTGGAAGCTGTTAAGCACTTAAATCATTCTCAGGTCTACTGGAGTTGTTTCTTCACCCGGTCCCAGTTTGACGCTCACCTATAGGAATGATGTACAGAACGCAAAACCTGATGGCCTTAATAACAAGGTTGTTATTTCGCAAGCGACTTTAAGAAACTCCAACTAATCAGACTTAAGTAACACCCACAACATCTCCTGATTCTACAACCACGGTTTTTGAGGATCTAAAACTATTTCAGGGACTGTGGAACCACCCCTAGGTACTGTACCCTTTTTTCCTCGCACTTTATGCCTCAGATTCCCAGTAAAGTCAGCTCTCGGTATCCAGGACCCCCTGCAGCTACCAAAATCCGTCCAGTCAGTCTATTGTGGCCAGTGTCCTGTTTGAAGCAGCGGTTCCGGTTCTTTCTGTGCTTTCGAGTTCCCACCCCGATAGGGAGCTTCCTCATGCATAACACAGTACGATTTTCAAAAGTACAGTTCTCAGGTTTGATGACACAGACACCACATTTTCTATTTTTGGTTTTTGCCCCGGTCTCGGGGTCTCAGAAGGCCTCAGAAACTGTCGTTGAGAACAGCCGAGTCCGATGCGTCTGTCTGAGGTAACGTTAATTATAAACTGAACTTATTGCCAGTCGTTACTGAATATCAACAGTCCATTCAAACAGAAAGAATCAGTGCTTTCTCTACATGCCTAAATACAATCTGCACTCTGATTGGCTGACAGGGAAAAACAAGTTCCTGCTCTTCTCGTTCAGCATCCAATCAGTGAACACCGTAAGCTTGTAAGAAGCATTTTCACCTTTACTTTGCTTTACTTAGTTCATTCGACTTTAGGATCGTTGTTATTTGAGGGCAGATTGAAATGTTATTATGATGTTTTTAATAATAATTTAATAATACATGGATAGAATGGATGTTGTTTATATTCGGGTGATTATGTGGTGATTCTGATGAAGTTTGAGAGAAGAAGGGAAACAGAATCACCATCATTTGCTTTCAAAAGTTACATTACCTTATTTTGACCAGAGACTAGAATATAATAATCATCATCATTTTAGGCTATATATTATTTAATGTTAGATTTTACAAAATATATGATGAAATATAATATAATTAGTTTATATTTGTTTTAAAGCAGCTTTACAATTTTAGATGATGGTCAGCTTAGATGATAAATGCAAGAATGAAACTAATTTATCTAATCAAATAAGTCTGTAGTAATAGTTCAAATAGTTATTTCAGAAAAATAAATGACAAGAAAATATATAAAAACAATAAATGATACAGCTCTGTAAACAATTAAACACATTGAAACACAGACTCACCTGGTTCTACTTAATGAGCTACTGATTAGGTGATTACCAAATCATCCACTAAACACGAGAAACTTGCACTAAAAGGTCTCTAAACACATCAACCGAGTTACAACAGTCTCTAGAACAAACGTGAGCTAACGAGAACATGACCGGTGAAGAACTTGCACACACAAATGTCGCACTTCTGCTCGAGAATCTGCTGCGTAACAACTGTTTATGGCTGCAATGTCCGGAGTCAAAAGACAGATTTTATTTCCTAGTATAATTTATTATAATTTAACAACATTTTTAAGACCTCGGTTGTTAAAGCAAAAGGACGTCACATCAGCATCACCAGCTATCCAGGACAGGAGCTAGTCGGTCGCATTAACGCCGGGCTACTTTAGGGCGACCAACGAACCTAACGCATTGTTTGCAATGTGGGAGGAAGCCGGAGCACCCGGAGTAAACCAGAGACACATGAGGAGAACATGCAGACTCTACACAGGCGGAGTCCAAGGTCGGAATCGAACCAGAGAATATTTAAGTACATCTAAAAGCAAGTACTTTTGTACTTTCACTCAAACCTAAGCAGAGGACTTCTGAGTTTTCTGGAGTAAATTGTATTAGCAGTATCTGTACTGTTATTTAACTATAGAGCTCCGGGCGGTTAATCCCAGACTCCCTGCTCACGTGGAGACAGCTGAGGAACTTTTAACGAGGTGTTTCGTCAGTACCACTGAGAGAACGACACTTCAACGACTCATTTCTAAGCCTTACTCACTCAGTATGAGCCTTTTGTTATCTTCTAACTCGTGTACTGCTTTGCATTTATCAGTCGCACAACTTGGGCTTAAAAAAATCAAACGTTGGGAACTGTTTTAAGCACGGGTAAACTTCGCGGAGCCTGACAACTCTCCTGAGTCTGCACTGTTACAAATCCTCACTCCTCGAGATGTTGCTGCTGTGGAAACAAAGCTTGTCGCATCGGAGCCACTTCGCAGGTCCCCCGAGTGACAGTGTGTGTGTGTGTGAGAGAGAGAGAGAGACTAATATGTTGCAGCACTTTATTTGACAGGCTACATTTCCATCTACACTCGGTTTGCATCAGCTCATGTTGCACAGGAGCTTATTCTCAGACCGCAGCAGGATTGTGAGCCCGTGACATTAATGGTAACAATATTATATCATTGGTGTTATTTCGTTTATTGCCCCATAATGGCACTCTGACCAATGCAAGGGTACATACACACATAAGCTAGCAACGTCAAGAGCCACAACGAAGCAGCCACGTTATAATTATACAAGTAAAAGAAATTAATTATGATGAGTTTTAAAATCTACTGGCTTTGAAAACATTAGTTTGGGTTTGAATTTGTTAGTTGAAGCTATTAATGAGAAGCCGGATCGCTCCAACGAGCCAAAGTTCATCACTCTTACAAACCAGGTGTCACGCCTACTTCCAGCGCCGCTCCATCCGCACGCAGCCTGCCTCGTTCGTCCTCTCCCTTCTATTAATCACCTGCACCTGTTTTTGCCTCTCTCTCCCCCTATTTAAACTCCGTTTCTTTCCCCATTCAGTTGCTACACAACAAGGTTTCATACCTGGTCTCCTAGCTCAACCGTATCCTCTTGCTTGCGTTGTTCAATAAAGCCTCCTCTGCTATTCCACAAACCACGTTTGTCTCCTACCTCCCGTCGGCGTTACAGTTTGTGTAGCCCAACATGGAGACAGCGGCTAGTGGTGCCGGCCTCACCCCGACCACAGCGGAGCAGCTCGCCGAACTCCGCGCACAGCTTCAGGAAGTGGCTCAAGCGGTTTCGCTCCTCGCTGACAACCAACGCTCGCTCAACTCGCTGGTCCCCTCCGTTAGCGAGCTCACTCAACGCGTGTTGCAGCTAACACCTTCCCTGGATTGGGCCACAGACATCTGGACACAGCAAGGCGACAAGGCCAGGGATTACAGCCGCTTCCTGACTGCCTTCCGCGCTGTTCATCCTCGCGAGGGGCGATCTACAGGCGACATGCTGCTCACTCTACGCCAGGGCCGCCGCTCTGCTGCCGACTACGCTCTCCAGTTCCGCACCCTGGCGGCTCAGAGTGGATGGAACACACCCGCTCTTCTCTCCTCATTCCATCAGGGCCTGCGTCCCGACCTCAGAAGAGAACTGGCCGGGCGTGACCTTAACCTGTCTCTGGAGGAACTCATCACACTCACCATCCGTCTGGACCAGCTCCTCGTCCCCCGGCCTGTCTCCGCTCCTCTTCCTGTCCGTGACCCTTCGCCTCCTTCCGAACCCATGGAACTTGCTCGCGCCCACCTATCCGCTGAGGAACGCCGCCGCCGCTTCGAACAGGGCCTGTGCTGTTACTGCAACCTCGCTCCGCCTCTCGGGCCAGCCAGCATGCATGCCAGGGACACACACACCCTGGGTGAGTCGAATCCCTCTTGATTCTTCCTTCACTCTGCCTGTGCTTTTGCGGCTCGCTCACGCTGACGTATCTCTCACAGCCCTGATCAACTCCGGCGCCCAGGGGAACTTCGTCGCTGACCGCCTCGTCACCGAGTGGAAGATTCCCTGCACTGCACTCCCCACCGGTCACCGCATCACCGCGGCCGATGGCCGTCCTCTCGGCTCGGGTCTCCTTACCCGTGTCACCGTTCCCCTCTGCCTGCTCACCAGCGCTACTCATCAGGAAACCCTCTCTCTGCTTCCGGTGAGCTCCCTGGCATATCCTATCATCCTGGGGCTCCCTTGGCTTCGCCGCCACGACCCTCTCATCTCCCGCGAGCTCATCCGCTGGTCACCGTGGTGCCAAGAACATTGTTTGCTCCGTCCAGCCCTGCAGGTCAACTCACTCTCGCTCTCCGAACCTCCGCCTCTCCCTCATAACGTGCGCAACCACTACAGGGACCTGGCACCAGTCTTCAGAACGGCCTCACCTCCTCCTCTCCCTCCGCATCGCTCCTACGACTGCGCCATCGACCTCATCCCCGGCGCTCCTCTACCCAAAGCCCGCCTGTATCCACTCTCATCGGCCGAAGACAAGTCCATGTCCGATTACATTACCGAATACCTGGACCTCGGCTTCATCTGTCTGTCCACCTCGCCCGTGTCGGCGGGCTTCTTCTTCATGCCCAAACGAGACGGAGGCCTCAGGCTCTGCATCGACTACCGGGAGCTGAATCACATCACCCACAGGTACGCCTACCCGCTCCCGCTGGTACCTTCGGCCCTCGAACAACTCCGCTTGGCGCACTGGTACACCAAACTTGACCTCAGGAACGCTTACAACCTGGTCCGTGTCAAGGAGGGCGACTAGTGGAAAACCGCCTTCAGCACCAGCTCGGGACACTACGAGTACCTGGTGATGCCCTTCGGCCTGGCCAACGCGCCTTCAGTCTTCCAGGCGTTCATCAACGACGTGCTTCGGGACATGCTCGGCCGTTTCGTCACCGTCTACCTTGATGACATCCTTGTGCATTCGTCGAACTTTGACACTCACGTCGCCCACGTCCGCCAGGTACTCGAGAGGCTCCAACTCCATCATCTCCGTGTGAAGGCGGAAAAGTGCGAGTTTCATACCCAGTCGGTCCGTTACCTCGGCTATGTGATCTCTCCCTCCGGCGTCGCCATGGACGACTCCAAACTCTCCGCCGACCTCAACTGGCCCACACCGAAATCCATCAAACAGCTGCAGCGCTTCCTGGGTTTCGCAAAATTCTACCGTCGCTTCATCAGGGATTTCAGCCGCACGGTGGCGCCCCTCACCGCGCTTCTGCGAGGCAATCCCCGCTCCCTCCGCTGGTCCCCAGAATCCGAGCAGGCTTTCTGCGCACTCAAGTCTGCTTTCACCCGTGCTCCCGTCCTGGGCCATCCTGACCCGGAACTCCCCTTTGTCCTGGAGGTCGACGCGTCTTCCGTGGGCGTGGGTGCTGTCCTGTCTCAGCGTCTCGGCGATCCGCCTAAACTGCACCCCATCGCCTTCTTTTCACACAAACTAACTCCTGCCGAGCGCAACTATGACGTGGGAGACCGAGAGCTGCTGGCCATCAAACTGGCCCTGGCCTTGTCTCGCAGCCTCGACCCCGAGCCGGTTGCCCTGGAGGCACCCGCATCCATCCTCCCGGCCTCGTGCACCATCGGCGCGATTCACTGGGACTTTGAGCGCGAACTGGAGGACAGGCTCTCCCAGACACGCGTCCCGCCTAACTGCCCGCCGGACAAGAGGTTCGTACCCCCCGACTTTCGCGACCGCCTCCTCGCCTGGGCTCACCTCTCCCTCTGCTCTGGCCATCCCGGGGAGACTCGTACCCATCAGCTCCTGGCAGTGCGCTATTGGTGGGAGAACACCAGGACGTGCACCGCTTCGTCGCATCCTGCAGCGTTTGAACTGAAAAGAGAAAGACGCAGTAGGTTGTCTCTTCCTCCAATGCGCATAGGTACGATGGGGAATAATAAGCAAGGCGGGGCGGAGTGAATGACACTGGGCGGGGGAGATCGTACCCATCTCAAGTCTCCCTTGGGCAGGGAGCCGGGCCATTTGGTTGGTGCCGGAGCGAACAAAGGCAGACGTTTTGGGTACGTTTGTTTGACACCGCTCTGTGTCGCATTCTGTCCCTGCAGCATTCAGCGTTTGTGCACAGGCCACAGAAGAAAAAAAATACCACTGGAAGAACTAACTGAATATAAGCTATAAGGAACTCCAAGGATATATAAGAAGACCCCTCCCTCCTCCGAACTCTCCTTCTAGAACAATAAGCGCGAAAGAGACAAAGAGAGGGAAGTGATCAATTCCTTTGCATAACACCCATGCTGCAGCAACCAACCAAGACCCTTTGGTCACATTCGGTCATGCAATAGCGCTGGACTTTCATCACACGGATTCGCAATCCTCACACGGATATAACCCTACTGTTCTGCCTCCGTCGTCTTATTAATACGAATCTTCTTTATCAAAGTTGAAGTCGTTACGCTTTTAGAACGTTATTTGCCGTCTCCGCTTCATCCCGCTTTTCCTCCTTTCTGCCCAAGATTCCCCTCCGCACTTCATTCAGACAGTCCGAGGGTCTTATGTTGAGCACGTCTTCCGCACACAACTTCGGCATCCCCCGAGGACGTAGAGGAAAGAAGAGTATGAAAGGGGGGGCGGAGGCGCGGGAAATCAGGGGGGACATATAAATGAAAAGAGAAGAGGAGGGGTTATCGGGTCCACGGCCGGAGGGGTTGGTGGTGGAGGGACACTGGGCCGGTGTGGAAAGTGTGAGTGGGTGTAGGTTATTTTTTGTTTCTTCGCGGGCGGGGGCGCTGGACCTCAATTCACCTCGGGGGGACCTAAATTAACTACCTTGGGAACTAGAGGAGCGGGGGGACCTCAATTCACTCTGCGGGGAGTGGCATAATGGGCAAATGGGGCAACAACGACGTTCACTGAAAAACAAGTTGGAATCTTCCATTCAGGCCTTCCGTAGGCTGACGCTAGCGGAGACAAACAAAAACAAAACAAAGGGGACCACCAAAACCCAGAAGAAAAAGGCTAACGGCCTAAGCCACGCTACCCACCCCACAGCAGAACAACGGTGGTCCAGTGCGAACGCTAAAACCAGGAGGCTGAAGAGAAAGCAGTTATTGAGTTGCTAATAATCAACAATCCACCGACTGGCCGCAGCAGTAGTAAAGAGAGTTAAGTTCATTCAAGGCCGAACGCCGAGGGAGCTAGGACGAGCGAGAGTTTTTTAGCCAAAAAAATCCCGTCCGTCGCACGCCTTCCACCGGTTTCTCACGCCCGTTTTAGGTCACCAAGAAGTTAAAGTGCGTCCTCCTGCCTGGGGCTTATTCACCCCACTTCTGTGCCCCATGGTGACCCAAGAAAGCACGGAGCGGATAGAATGTACAAGACGCGATAAAAGGGAAGAGAAGGAAAAGCAGGCGACGGAGATGTGCCGAGGAGAGCAGGGACGAAATAATATGGTGTCAAACAAGAGAGTAAAGTGCACGTGAGGCGAGTGACGGAGACATTCCTCCGGAGAGGCGGGGGGTTTGACAAGGGAAAACGAAGCAGGTCCCCCTGAAGCGCACTGAGAAAAAAGGCAAATTCCGACGACAGATCAAGAGTGAACACGCTGCTTATATAGCCTGACCGGAGCCCGCACGCTCCACTTCACTACCACCCTACCAAACCTGGAGGGACCGTGCTTTTGTTCTTTTTTTTTTTTGTTGGCATTGTCCACCAGCCGGGGCTTCAACAAAAACATGCAGGGGAAAGAAGTAGAAGTCACAAGTAAACCCTAGGTTTCACCCTGTTATTTTTCTGTTTGCCCCTTTCCAAAATGCTACAACAGATTAACGAAGTCATGTACCGTTTGCAATTGCCGCCTCATTTACGCATTTCTCCTACCTTCCATGTGTCGCTCCTGAAACCCTGGGTTCCCGGCCCGCTGGCCGAGTCTTCCCCCTCGGACCAGCCTCCACCCACCGGCCCGCTGGAGGCTCCGACCTACACGGTCCATCGCCTCCTGGACTCCCGCCGGCGGGGCGCGCGCGTTCAGTACCTGGTCGAGTGAGAGGGCTACGGGCCAGAAGAGAACAGCTGGGTGGATGCTAAGGACGTCCTAGATCCTTTTCTCATCCAGGAGTTCCACGCCGCCTGGCCCGATCGGCCGGCCCCCTGGCCGTGTGGCCGCCCGTGCAAGTCCTCCTCGCTCCTCCGGGCCCCCGGCTCCCGCTGCGCTCCCGCCTGCACGAGTCCTTCGAGGGGGGGTACTGTCACGCCTACTTCCAGCGCCGCTCCATCCGCATGCAGCCTGCCTCGTTCGTCCTCTCCCTCCTATTAATCACCTGCACCTGTTTTTGCCTCTCTCTCTCCCTATTTAAACTCTGTTTCTTTCCCCATTCAGTTGCTACACAACAAGGTTTCATACCTGGTCTCCTAGCTCAACCGTATTCTCTTGCTTGCGTTGTTCAATAAAGCCTCCTCTGCTATTCCACAAACCGCGTTTGTCTCCTACCTCCCATCGGCGTTACACCAGGATTTGGATTTAAGCTGGAAAAATCAGAGAAGCAAAAAAATGAGTTCACAGCTGGACTGAAGGTCAGTCTGAGTTCCATCAGCAGAAATGCTGAAGCAGCTTCTAGCTGGGTTTGGTTTGATGGATCAGTCAGAAATGTTCCGGGAGAGTCATACAGCATCAGCAGCTCCGCCGGTTCCAGCAGCTCCTTCTTTCTGATTTCCTTCACAGCGTTTGCTGGTGTTAAACTCGGCGTCTCTCATTAAACACCATCCTCGGCTGATCAGAGCTTCATTCATGGATCTGTTAAGCCCAGCTCTGATTAACCCAACCGAGCTGCTGATGATCTAGAACTCCGACTCCAACATTCTGACTCAGAGCATTCACATTAAGAATTATAACGGGATCCTGTACTTTGGTTCTAACACCGGGATCTCATTCTGATTTGCTTCTGTGGTGAAGTTCCCTAAAAATCATGTAGCTTTGAGTTTCGATTATTGCATATTTTGTCTTTTTCACGTCACGTTCTGTGTGTAAATGGCTTAACTCCAAACATTACGTCTTACCCTAAACACAAACCTAAACTATAACCGCTAAAGAAACCAAAGCAAATCTTTTTATTCTCTTTTAGCTTTTCAAATAAAAGCTCAAGCTTTTGTAAAAATGTTCTCACATTCCGACATTGCTATCGTTCTGAGGATACCGGGTTCTTGGAAGATAGAAACCCACACACACACACGTCATTTTCTTGGCCATGGCTTAATCAAATATTAACACTGGCCTGCAAATTGTGAAGTTAGTCCAAGCTAATTCTGAAAGCCTGTTCCTGAGGGTGATGAATCACCTGAGCGAACACACAGGACTGGAGCTGCTGTGATGGAAAGGTGCACCATGTTCATCTGAGATAAAGAACTGGTCTACTTAAGGCTTCGTAATAACCAGGCCGTGGGAAATTGATGTTGACAGGCCGAGCTCTTTGCACCTCTAATGGCGGTGTGTATCATGTAAGGCTCCATCACCTGACCCTCTGCTTTCTTCATCCGCCATAAACACACAGCCATAGCAACGTGGCAGCGAGTCGAGAGACGGGTAAACACTGCAGAGGTACAGTGTCACGGGTGAGAGAGCATGTCTCAGAGAGATGGAGAGGGTTTCATCAGAGTTCTTCAGTTCCCTCCCACATTCCAATGACATGCATGAGGTTAACTGGTGTCTCTAAAGTGTCCCGATGTGAGTGAACAAAACGTTCTGGTTTCTACGCTTAACGTTTAGACGATCAGCTCAAACAGGGAGCAGGTGAGGCGAGAGAGGTTCGATATAACGAGCAGCACTCATTAAAACAGATCCCAAATTAGCAGACACACCTGTGATCAAATATAGCCTGTCCTTATCGCTTACTCTACTTCATATGCACATCAGCACACACGGAGTGAAAATCTGCTCAGCAAGACCAAACCTGGTTCTACAATAACACGACATGATGTGAAATAATGATGTGATTTCAAACAGGTGATTGTAGTCATGAGTCTTTGAGGAGTAAAAAGGGGCAGAGGATCTCCAGTTTATCAACAAATGTGTGAGAAAATGATTGAAATGTTTTAAAACAAAGAAAGATTGGAAGGGATTTTCATATTTCTCCCTCTACAGGGCAAAATATCATTAAACGATTCAAGAAATCTGGAGGAATTTCAGAAGAGGGGTGATCTCCGCTCCCTCAGACGACACTGCATCAAGAACCATCATTCATCAATAGCTGGTAGAACCACATGGACAAGGGATTCCTCTATCAAACCTTTATCAAGCTCTACAATACAGAGTTACATTCACAGATACCACTTAAAACGTTACTGTGCTAAACAGTAGCCTTATGTTATAACCTTGTCCAGAAGGGGCGTCGGCTTCTCTGGGCTCGGAGGATCTGGGATGGACCATCACACAGTGGGAACGGGGATTGTGCTCAGACCCATCGGTGTCACAGATCTTTTTTGGAAAGACGAAAACCCAGACTGTTATGAGGAACAGGTCCAAAAGCCAGGCTCTGTCATAGTATGGGGTTGGGTCAGGACCCTCGGTAAAGGTCATTTACACTTCTGCAGAAAAGTCCCCTGAGGTTTTAGAGCGACATAAATTGCTTTCAAGACAAATCAGCAAAAGTTAGGACTGAAATACATAAATAATTTAAAGTCTTTCTTTGAGTAACATTGATTTTAAACATTTCAATCGTTTTTTCACACATTTGGTGATAAACTGGAGATCCTCTGATCATCTTTACTCCTCAACGACTTTCCTGGATGCTGCCTTTGTACCAAATCATGATTATAATCACTTGATTGAAATCACAGTTATTTAGTTGTTTTTTTTTACCTAAATAAAAGTAGGGCTTTTCATTACTAGCCATAAATTTTCCCAACCCAACTTTTTTTGGAATGTCCTACAGGCCTGAAATGCAGGAATCCCCCCTCAGGTTCCTGACCAGGACCAGACGTGGAGTATATCTACTGTATAATTAATCCAGGTCGAATATGAGTCAATTAAAACATGAAATTAAAATACTATATAAATTTGCATGCATTTGTGTTGCCATGGTGACAGAGGTATTGATGATCTAGTATTGTGTGCACACGTACATAAACTTGATCCAATCTCCAAAACGATGGTGTCCAAATGATCCCAAGATAAGCTCTAGCTGGGTTTCCACATCTAATCATCAGTACAGGTAACAGGAGAAGCCTAAACCTAGGCTTTCCAACTCTGTGTGTGTGTGTGTGTGTGTGTGTGTGTGTGTGTGTGTGTGTGTGGTGTTCTAGTTGCTCCCTCACGTGGAACCAGGTCTCTCAATGCCCGCCTGTGGTGTGTGTTGCTCTGTTTGGCTGTGTTTGTCACTTTTCCAGAAAGTATGTTGCTTGCACAGTATAGCGTTATATTTAAAAATGTAAAAACATAACCAGATTTTTAATACAATTAAATAAAACATAAAAATATTGTGTGTGGTCACTGATTTATTGAGGAAAACAATCCAACATTAAGAACATGGATCAATCAAAGTATGATCTTCACAACACACATTTGTGGAAGCGTATCGCTGTATGAACCAAGGAGGTTCCTGAGGAGCTCAGAAGAAGAGTCGGTGAGGTTACAAAACCATCTCTAAAGAGTAGGGACTATAATCCACAGTCAGACTGATTGTGCACAAATGGAGGAAGTTCAGACCAGTGTTACTCTCGCCGTGAGTGGTCGACCAACGACTCACTGCAAGAGCAAGGTGTGTAATAGGACAAAAAGGAACCCAAGGTAACTTCTAGGCAACTAAAGGCCTCTCACATTGGCTAATGTTCATGAGTCCACCATCAGGAGAACGCTGAACAACAATGGTGTGCATGGCAATGTAAAAAGGAGAATGAGACTGCTCTCCAAAAAGATCAGATGGACAAACCAGAAGATTATTGGAAAATGTTTAGTTAACTGTTTGGTTTAAATGAGAAGTGTTATGTCCGAAAGGAAAACACTGCATTCCCATCTGTGAGACATGGTGGTGGTAGTTTTGCTGCATCTGATCCAGGACGATTTATCAACATTGATGGAACAACGGATTCTAAATTATAGCAGAAAATTCTAAAGGAAAATATCTGAAAGGAGAATGAAATGCCGAGCCTACTTTGGATTACAAACATATCGTTCTGGTAATCACTGTTGTGTTTTTGTGTTTATTAAATGATTTAAAACTAATAAACGTATTCTGCTGAAGCTTACTGTACATTCACACTCGTGTTTTTTAAAGAAAATAATGTCATACGTGAGCAAAAACGTTTGGTGTGTAATGGCACCAAGAACTAGGAGTCGACCTTAAAATACCCAGAAACTGAATCGTTTCACATGGAGTTCAAATGACCTTTATACAGCAAATGGATAAGCTTATACTCGCATTCAGTATCATTTAAGGATTAAGGGAGCGATTCAGACTCATCTCAGGACACCGTGAATCACTGAGGTGAGCAGTGGCTCATTATCGATTAAAGCAACAGGCGCTCAAAACTGATCGCTCTAAAAAGTGCTGCTTAGACAGTTTGAGAAGGAGCTGTTGTGTTCGATCCCGAGCATGTCATGATTTCTTTAAGACCCGGAGAGCTGTGTTAACTTGTGGAAAAGAGCTGTAACCTGTCACCTTTAAGAGGCACAGAACATCGGACTAAAACCAATCTCCTTTCCTCACTCTGCTCCATTGTGACTTCATGGACTTCATGGCAGATGTTAATATTTTTGGGGGATGCAGAAAGATATTCGTGCCTTACATTTGGAGCCCAGTTGTCCCTCTTAAAAACAGGAAACAAATATTTTGAGCATATTTAGCATGGTTTGAATGTCCCAGCCAAACAAACTGACATTAACCACTTGACTGTGTTCCAGGCTTTTTCTCTCGCTGTCATATGTTATTTTGTTCTATACTCTTCAAAAACAAAGTCTCCCTCTCTCCCTCGTCTTTTTTTTGTACTTTTATCTAACATCATTCAGAAGGAACACAAAAACAAGGAGCTCGACTCTGCCAGCCGAGTGTCAAATTAAGGCAAATGTGCCCACACGTGGGCCGTCGCTATGACAATGCCAAAGCGAACACAGCCCTGGTGTGCGGCTAATGACAGCTAATAAGACATCCAAATAGGAAATGCCATTAACGCCCATGCGCTGTCACGACATGAACCAGAGAGACAGAAAGCAAGAAATACAGACTTTCCACACGGCGCTTGAAACATGCCAGATCTTCCACAAGTTCCACAACTGCTTCAAGAGTTTCCGAACACTTTTTCTGTGTTAAACAGAGAGAAGAGGACAAAACAAGCACAAAAGCCTCGGATACAGATCTGATATTTAGATTATAATCAGGTCTAACTACCACACATCTGACCTTTTGTTTGTTAAGTATTTACTACGTAGAGTCAGGATTTATTTTTAATACAACCCCAAATCAGAAAAGCTGAGACGGCATGGAAAATGCAAATAATAATTAAAATAACTGCGTGTCAATTTCACTGCAGACGGTATGAACCCAAGATGTTTGTTTTTCTGGTCGACTTCATTTCATTTGTTAATAAACATCCATTCCTGCACTTCAGGCCTGCAACACATTCCAAAAAAAGTTGACGTCAACAGGTGATTATAATCATGATTTGGTACAAAAGCAGTATCCACGAAAGCCTGAGTCTTTGAAGAGTAAAGATGGGCGGAGCATCTCCGGTTTATCAACTAATGTGTGAGAAAATTATTCAAATGTTTAAAAACAAATGTTCCTCAAAGAAAGATTGGAAGGAATTTGCATAGTTCAGCCCAATCTTTTCTGATTGGTCTTGTTGAAAAATGCTGGACGTCCCTGATAAAGATGTCGTCTTGAAGGCAGCTTACATTGCCTCTAAAATCTCAGGGTACTTTGTCTGCATTAATGCTGCTCACAGAAGTGGCAATGACCTTTACCAAGGGCCCTGACCCGACCCCATACCATGACAGAGCCTGGCTTTTGGTTCTGTTCATCTTTGGTCCAAAAAAGATCTGTTATACTGATGGGTCTGAGCACAATCCCCGTTCCCACTGTATGATGGTCCATCCCAGATGCCCCCGAGCCCAGAGAAGCCGACGCCCCTTCTGGACATGGTTATAACATAAGGCTTCTGTTTAGCACAGTAACGTTTTAAGTGGTATCTGTGAATGTAACTCTGTATTGTAGAGCTTGATAAAGGTTTGATAAAGGAATCCCTTGTCCATGTGGTTCTATCAACTATTGATGAATGATGGTTCTTGATGCAGTGCTATCAGAGGGAGCGGAGATCACCCCTCTCCAGTTTAGGCTTTTTAGGAAATTCCTCCAGATTCCTTGAATCGTTTAATGATATTATGCTCTGTAGAAGGAGAAGCATGGAAATCCCTTCCAATACAAACATTTCAATCATGTTCTTACACATAACTGGAGATCCTCTGATCATATTTACTCCTCAAAGACTTGCATGGATATTGATTTTGTACCAAAACATGAGTCACCTGCTAAATTATTCCCGTCCCAACTTTTTATGGAATGGGTTGCAGGCCCAAATTGCAGGAGTGGATGTTTATTAATGAATGAAATGCCCTGATTTCCTGATTTGTTGTTGTATTATTGGTGCTTTCCCTGGTCCTGCTGGTGGAAGCCGTATCGGTGCTCTATGAAACCCGATGCACGCCTTTAAACTCCAACAAAAGACTCGCAATAAGCTACGCACTGAATAAAATATGAGCAACGATGGCGCTGGCACATCACATTCCCTAATAACTCATTTGCACGAGTAATAGCTCACACAGGATCGCACCACGAGGGAATACTCAAAGTAAAACCCAAATAAAACCCCAAACCGGTGCACCACACACACACACACACCCCGATTCCTGCGTGGACAGAGCCGGTGTCCGGTTGCACTGTATATGTTCCAGGAATACGAGCAGACACACGGCAGCAGTGTCCAAATGGAAAACATAATGAGATATATGACATGCTAGTCTGGCCTCGTCTCAGGCGAGCGGAAATCAGCACGGTTCACCAGAGTTCAGCTCGAGCGGCGCACGAAGCGACGCTCGTTCCACGCTGGCTGATCTTTCATCTTTGACCAGGATCGTATTCGAAACCACTTTGGGATTTTTTTAGCGCCGAAACGGCCCGAGGACCGGGGTTAGAGAGTCCCTTGAGAAATCTGATGACCTCCTTCAAAGCCACAGCCATCACGATCAAGATGAATCTTTTGTAGACTGAGCTGAAGCCCCTAATTTGGAGACAATGCACTCTTTGGTAGCTCTGCTTCAGGAACAGTGCTCGTTATGCTCCGTGGGATGGGAACTCCTGGTGATGAAAGGGTTCTGGAACATCAGTCCCCCCTATATACACACACACACACACACACACACACACACACACACACACAAATGCACTTATTTATCTACTTTAGAGGATCGGGTTCATTCACATAGGATGATGTTTCAGTTTCAGTTTTGGGCTTTTCATCTATTTACTGATAGCTCTGTGAAACAGGTCGATGACCGAAATGGACTTTCACCATAGTCACATAATTATTTTAGGTTACTGTAAACTAAAATCTTGTTCTACAAGAAATGGGAACAAACTGTAGCTAACAAGTTCAACAGGGTTGCCAGATCCCACCAGAGAAATGAGCAGATCTATGGAAACAAGCCCAAAATATGCAAAGTGGCTCAAAAAAAGCCCAAAACAGGTGACCTAGTCAAAGTGAGAAAGGGACCACTTGATCTGTTAATAAAAAAAAGAATGTATGTTTGCCTTTTAACTTTAAAAGTTGAATAAAATCAACTTAAAACTTAAAAAGAAAATAAAGACAGAACAAGCGAGAGAGAGACAGGATCAGGGAGCAAACCCAAATAAACATCTACACTTTAGAAACAAGCTCCAGCAACGACCAATATTTTTAAGTATAGACAAATAAGGCAAAAGTTGGGTTGGCCTGGCAACACACACACACACACACACACACACACACACACACACACACACACACACACACACCCCTGTAAATTTCCCCTTCTCTTAATGTGTCTTTTTCACATTGCCAACTTAAGAAACAAAGATACGAGCGAAGATTAGGAAGCTCTAGTTTGTGTTTGTGATCATTAACAGCACTTAGATAAATAATCAGACGGTTCCTTACAGTCCCTGTGAGCTTTATCTAATCATTCTCCAGCCTTTCAGTTCTATTCCACCTGAGCTTTTCTTTAATGTCCATGTTTTTAGAGGCAGCCTGTTGCTCGTCCTATAAGCTCCTGATGAGCTGTTCTGCCCGACGACCGAGCTCTGATTGGTCAGCCTGATTTTAACTCGGAAATTAGAAGAGGGTCCGATAAACATGTTACGCAGCGTCTCAGTCCAACAGTTTCAGACTCGGTGTGAAGGAAAGCCTAATATATGCCTGTTCTTTTTCAAAACTTGACGTGTATTTTTTTATGTCCGTAAATATCGGACTCATTGTGGAAAGGCCTTAACTCCTGAAGCCTCAGCACTGGCTGTTAAAAGACAAATTTCTATTTCCTACTATAATTTATTCTGATTTTTATGACCTCAGTTGTTAAAGCGAACGGCGCTTACTTGTATACATGTTTTGTTATTCCATGTGAAAAAAGCTACACAGTTTTAAAAACCTACTGAAAAAAATGAATCCTTAAAGTTGGAAGTTTGGACATCTTTTCAGAGCGTCCCCTGGTTTTGGATGTTTTTATCCAGTTGGTAATTAATTCAATAAAATGTGCAGACGTGTGTGATTTTTTTCTGTTTAATAAAGTCCTGATCTACGTTTATTCTTGGTGTAAGTCCAAATCAAACCGTTCCTCTTTAAAAACAACAAATAAAAGTTGATCAGGACCAGGAAAATGTTTATTAATCAAATAAACCTCGGGTTTAAGACTTAGGTTAACAGGATCTAATGCAGGAGCGCTTGTGTAATTTCATCCTCTTTTAATCCAACCCACTTTGTTACACTAGCCTTCCTGAAAACGAATCCCCAACGATTACAGGACTCAGCAAAACAGACATCATTTTAACAAGCGGGAATCCCAAGACAGATTCTTCATCATCATCTGCTCTCTACAGCTTATCTGAGCATGCAGTGTGAAGGAGCGTTTACTGAAAATGATCCAGGAATTTAGGCAATACAGTGCAAAAATGATTTACTATAAAAACAAACATCTGGTGGGATTTTGGAATGAATGGATGTAGTGACGGAAGGCTTAAGTGCAGCTTTCAGTGGGGGAAAATACAAAGAACACAGAAGTTTGAGGAATAAAGCCAGGCAGAGGATCTCCAGTTTGTTAAGAAATGCATGAGAAAATGATTGAAATGTTTAAAAACAATGTTCCTCAAAGAAAGATTGGAAGGGATTTATATATTTCTCCCTCTACAGAGCATAATATCAGTAAACCATTCAAGGAATCTGGAGGGATTTCCTAAAAAGCCTAAACTGGAGAGGGGTGATCTCCGCTCCCTCAGGCAGCACTGCATCATGAACCGTTCATCAATAGCTGATAGAACCACATGGACAAGGGATTCCTTTATCAAACCTTTATCAAGCTCTACAATACAGAGTTACATTCACAGATACCACTTAAAACGTTACTGTGCTAAACAGAAGCCTTCTGTTATAACCATGTGCAGAAGGGGAGTCGGCTTCTCTGGGCTCGGAGGATCTGGGATGGACCATCATACAGTGGGAACGGGGATTGTGCTCAGACCCATCAGTATCACAGATCTTTTTTGGACCAAAGACAGAAACGACCAAAAGCCAGGCTCTGCCATGGTATGGGGTCGGGTCAGGGCCCTTGGTGAAGGTCATTTCCACTTCTGTGATGCAGCAGTAATGCAGATAAGTACTCTGAGATTTTAGAGCAACATGAGCTGCCTTCAAGGTGACATCTTTATCAGGAACGTCCATACATTTATCAACAAGACAAAGCAAAACAAAACCACATGCTGCACACATTACAAAGGCACGGCTGTGGAAGCAGAGGGTACTGGACTGGAGAAAAATGGGATGACGACCCCGTGCTGTTCCACACCTTAAGACGTGTTTGGAGGAAGAATGGAACAAAATAAGACCTGAAACACTAAATCACTCGGTATCCTCGATGCCAAAACGTCTTTTAAGAGGTACAGTGGTAAATGCTTTAACGTAATGACTTTTTTGGAATGTGTTGCACTTTCTTACAAATATATCTAAGAAACACTGTGTTTACTTTTCCATACTGTCCCAACTTTGTCTGATTTGGGGTTGTAGTTCTTGTGTGGTCTACAAAAAAAATACGTCACGCTCCGTCCTATTCAGGAAACCAGCTGGTGAAGCGGACAAAACTAAACAAAACAAAAATATGGTCATCAAGTAAAACATCTCCCCATAACAGCAGTGTGTGTGCTGCTGAGTGAGCGTTGGGACTTTTTCTTGGTTACGGAAACAAGGGCAGTTTTGACACAATTACCGGAAGATAACCTTTACCCCCTGACTGGCCCCATGCCCCTTTCCATTCCTAAAACAGTCCGTCCTTAAAGGGTTTCCTTTTAAAGGTCCATCTGCTGCGGCTTCATGTTGCACTGCAGCACTCCACTCTCTCTCTCCGCGCCATAAAAACAACTTCACACTCGTCTCCAAAGAGGTTTGAATTAAAAACATAAAGCACCCCCAAATTTACAGACACAAACTCACTCTCTCTCTCTCTGTGTCACACACACACACACACACACACACACAGGCTCTCATTGGCTCTTTCAATTACACACTCATCATTTTTGCCCTTTTATCAGCTACATTTTAGGCCAACCACACACACTGAATGAAAGTGGAGCGTTAAAAGCAGAGAGCAATGAGGCACACTTATGGGTCTGCAGTCACGAAGGTCATCGTGGTTATGTTCCTCTTTCTCACACACACACACACACACACACACTCTCTCTCTCTCTCACAATGGTGGGAAATCCCAGGAGGAGCTCTGCACAGCTGACCCTCATGAAAGCGAAGACACGTCCACTCGATGAGCTGCTTCTAGTACTCGACAGTTCATCAACAACCTCCAGGTCTCAGGCAAACGTCTGGGCAGCGTTCCAAATAATCCACTCGCACCCCAGTAAGGTCTCGGGGTTTAACAGAGTTCATTGGCACACATCATAATTTGTATTTTGTCTTTATATTGGCAGTAATGTGTGATTTCCCTGACCTGCAAGTACCCCATTCTTATCTGACAGGAGTGGCACTGTAGCCCACCAGCTTCAAGGGTGGACGTGTTGTTTGTTCAGAGATGCCCTTCTGCGTACCTCGGTTGTAACGAGTGGTTATTTGAGTTACTGTTACCTTTCTATCAGCTCAAACCAGTCTGGCATCAGCGTGGCATTTCACCCAGAGAACTGCCCTCATTGTGTCTCTTTTTTTGGACCATTCGCTGTAAATCCTAGAGATGGCGCTGTGCGTGAAAATCAAATCAGCAGTTTCTGAAATACTCAGACCAACGACCATGCCATGTTTAAAGTCACTTAAATCGCCTTTCTTCCCCATTCTGATGCTCGGTTCGATTCAGCAGCTTGTCTTGATCGTGTCTAAATGCATGGAGTTGCTGCCGTGTGATTGGCTGATTAGATATTTGTGTTAACAAGCGTATATAGAATGAATCTCTTTACAATCCATTGCTTTCTTTCTTCCCTTTTTTTCTTTCTTCCTTTCATTCTCTTTTTCTTTCTCTCACTTTATTTAGTTCTCAGTTCTTTTAGCCCTTCTTTCTTTTTTTATCTGAATTTCTTTTTATCACTTTCTTTCTTTCTTTTTATTTTTCTATTTTATTTAGCATTTTTCTTTCACTCTCTCCCCCTATCTCTCTCTAGCATCCATCACTTTCTTTTTTCTTTCTGTCTGTCTTTTTTTTAGCATCCATTGCTTTCTCACTTACTTTCTTTCTTGCTTGGGTTCGCTTTAGCATCCATTGCTTTTTCTTTCTTTCTTCCCAGTTTTTGTTTGCTCTTGAGTTTGTGCCACAACTAATAAAGGCACAAGGACCGACTGAGGGACAGTAAAGATGGAGAAGCTCCAAACATCGTCTGTTTATACTAGAAGCTGACCCTCTTAGCTGAGGAGGTGAAGAGCTCACAGGGGAGGGGATGGGTGCACAAACTTTATCATAAGGAATGGATGGAAGCCTAAAGCATAAAGCTCTGTAATCCGAGTTACAGCATCGTTTCGCTTTGTAAATTTCTCCAGTTATAGAGACCTATATTTTGGCCTGTGTGTGTGTGTGTGTGTGTGTGTGTTGATTATGGTGAAAGTCTGACTGGCCTCAAATATTTCCATTCAGGACAGCTGTGATCTAAATATAAAGTGCTGTGGCCCACCTTCAGGAAGTGTGTGTGTGTGTGTGTGTGTGTGTGTGTGTGTGTATACACATCAGTTGACAGGCAAAAGTTTAACTTTTTTGGCACGGCACTGTTCAGATAAAAAGCCAACACCAACACAAAACGCTCAGACCAAAAAGCTATGAATCAAAAAGCTTTGACTTTTATTTCATTGCAGACAGGATGAACCCCAGATACTTCATGAGTTTTTTCTGGTCAACTTCATTTCGTTTGTCAATAAACGTCCATTCCTGCATTTCAGGCCTGCAACACATTCCAAAAAATGTTGGGACGGGGGCAATTTGGGGTTAATAATGAGGTAAAAAACGAAAAAATTATGTGATTTCAAACAGGTGATTATAATCATGATTTGGTCCAAAAGCAGCAGCCAGGAAAGGCTGAGTCTCTGAGGAGTAAAGATGATCAGAGGATCTCCAGTTTATCAACAAATGTGTAAGAAATGTTTAAAACAATGTTCCTCAGAGAAAGACTGGAAGGGATTTATGCATTTATTCCTCTACAGTGCATGATATCATTAAACGATTCAAGGAATCTGGAGGAATTTCATAAAGTGCATAGAGAGCAAGGGCACATGTAGACTTGTGTCCCAATACTTTTGGCCACAAGTAAGTTTGTGTCCCGATTCCTTTGGATACATGCAGGTTTGTGCTCCGATACTTCTGGCCACATGTAGAGTTGTGTCCCAGTACTTTTGGATACACGAGCCTAAACTCTTCGAACCTAAACTAAAGCGGGGTGATCTTATCAAGCTCTACAATACATTCACAAATGCCTCTTAAAACGTTACTGTGCTAAAAAGAATCCTTATGTTAGAACCATGTCCAGAAGCGGTGTCAACTTCTCTGGGCTCGGAGGCATCTGGGATGGACCCTCACCCAGTGGAGACGGGGATTGTGCTCAGACCCATCAGTATCACAGATCTTTTTTGGATCAAAGATGAGAAGGAAAATCCAGACTGTAGTGTTTTTACAGCCGCTATAAGAGACATAAACACTGTATGAATAAATGCTGACGGTCCGTGTGTATCCAGCCGAGCGTGGACGTGTGTAAGTGGGTGAAATGTCTGTATGGACATTGGAGCGTGATGTCTGCTGGGTGTGTGTTGTGTCTGATCATGATGTGTGTGTGTGTGTGTGTGCGCACAGCATCTCTGCAGCCTCCTAACACAGCTGGTTCCTTCTATTGTTCTGTACAGGAGAGGACAGCGTCACAGCCTGCCCCGTGACATCTCTCCTGGGGTGACGCGGCATGAAAAACTACCCCATGCACACCCCGTCATGGCAGCTACACACACAGACTATACGCACAAAAGTATTGGGACACCCCCACATTAGACCTACAGGAGCTTTTATGGCATCCCCTTCTAAATCCATAGGCATTCATATAGAGCTGGTCCGCCTTTGCAGCTCTAACAGCTTTCACTCTTTCTAAAAGATTTTGGACTGGGACTGTGGGGATTCATCCACAAGAACATTGTGAGGTCAGACGCTGATGCTGGACGACCCTGCCTTTATGGGCTTTGCTTTGTGCACTGGGACAGGAAAGGTCCTTCCCCAAACTGTTCCTACAAAGTCTAAAGTGTACGCTTGTTCCAAAATCTCTTGGTGATCCTGAAGCATTAACATTTATCTTCATTGGAACAAAGGGGCCCAGTTTTCTCTTGTTTTTTTCTTTCTCTCCTTTTTTTTCTTTTCTCTTTAGCATTCATTGCTTTCTTCCTTCGCCCGTTCCTTCTCCAGAGTGCAGTGTTGCTGTGCTTTACCCCACCCCATTGTTTCTTGATGATGTAACTCTTTGCTGATTGGTTAAACCCATGCAGCATGAAGACCCCGGTTTTAGCGCTGATATTAAATTTTCCAGACTAGGTTTGGAACTCTGCTGTTATTGGGTGCAGCAGCAGAGTGTTGGTTGGTTGGTATCTTTTATGCACCATGCCCCTCCCTCAGCACTGTATGCCCCCGCTCTATAACTTTACATGGTCTGAGACTTTGGGGCTGAGTTACTGTGGTTCCTAAATAAAAAAAAATAAATAAATAAAATCCTTCAACATTATAATAAAAACCACTCACAGCTGATGGAATATCTAGGAGGGAAGTTTAGTTCCAAACTGAGTACTTGTAACGCTGCCACTCTATTACAGTACCACGCTCTGCCATCCTATTACAGTACCAAGCTCTTTAGAACGACCCATTCTTTCTCTATTTATAAAGACAGACTGCATGGCCTTTAGGTGCTGGACTGAATAAACCTGAATTCAGTAATAAAGAGGTGTCCCAATACTTTTGTCCATACACTGTAGTTATTAAACATGGATTTTCTTTTTCCTTCTCCAATTAAATTTTTACTCAAATGATTTTTAATTATGCGTGACATTCCTTTTCCTCTTCCTGTATCTGCTTAGCGTTCAGCTGAAGGTTAATTTCTAAAACACACGAGCATTTTGATGTCACAAAGCCTATTTTTCAGTTCAGAACCCCTTACTGCTATTATTAGACGACGCTTCTCCGGTTGCACTGTTTTGCCGCGGTCGCTACGGTGATGTGAACGACTTCTCGAAAGTCTGAACGGTGCGCTGCGGTCTGGCGAAAACCAGGCCCGAGAAGAAACCGGCTGCATGGCTTGCATCAAGCGGCGTAACCACTTCAGCCTTGGAAATGGAAAAAGCAGGTGCCCTGAACTTCCCAAATACAGGAATCCGTCTGTCGTGTAACGAACGCATTTCTGACAAACGATGTCATGTTAAAACCTTGAAGTTTACTCTTTGTTTTCGTGATTGCAGAACGTCATGGTCCGAGAGAGGATTTTAATTACATCCCACAGACCGTCGGAACACAGAACGTCCTGCTTCCCCCAAAGCGGTTTTGAACACAGGACCTCACATTCACGTGTCAGGTTCAATAAGGTTCCATAACCAGATTCCGACATCCTCTAAAATTCAGCCGTTCCATTTCAACACCAAGAAACGAATCAAAATCGAGCAGCAATAACCAGCTCAACCCTAGGAATATCTCATCTTAAACAGTTCAGTATCTCATGTTATAGCACGAACCTTGAGTGTATGATCGTGATTCAGTTCCATTATCACAATTTATTGGTAATTTAAGAGGGCAGAAAAATTATCAGCACGGTCTGATTTATAAGGCAGGCTGTTACTAAGATCCACTATTCTACCGACAGAAGCAAATCAGAGGGAGATCCCGGTGTTAGAACCAAAGCACAGGATCAACGCTATCAGAGTCAGAAATGTTAAAGTCGGAGTTCTAGATCACCAGCAGCTCGGTCGGGTTAATCAGAGTCGGGCTTAACAGATCCATGAATAAAGCTCCGATCAGCCGGGGATGGTGTTTAATGAGAGACGCCGAGTTTAACACCAGCAAACGCCGTGAAGGAAATCAGAAAGAAGGAGCTGCTGGAACCGGCGGAGCTGCTGATGCTGTATAACTCTCCTGTAACATTTCTGCTGATCCATCAAACCAAACCCAGCTAGAAGTTGCTCCAGCATTTCTGCTGATGGGACTCAGACTATTTGCACCTGTGAAATAAAATTAAAATGACACTCACTGGGATAAAATCTGTATATGCAATTACTAAAACAGTATTTAATAAGCTTATGGTTGAACTTGAAAAGAAAAAATGCAAGAAATTGAAACAAAAAGAAGTTAGGAATAACCTCATGAGACCTCGTGTCCCAACATGAGGACATGACGTTTTGGGTTTGCTACAGCTTGTACTTCATTCTGCTTAAGTCAGTCCTCATTTGTAGACACTCTTTAACATGTCACAAAAACAAAAATACCTCCTGTTCAAAGACGGTGCTCAGTTTTATACATGAAAAAATCAGAGCTCCGAGGAGGGTAAGGAGGTCTCAAGAGGGTAAGACGCTATGAAATGAACCCAAGAGAAAAGGAATAAAGCTACAACTTGCGTTCATTTTGCCAATAAAGATTTGCTGTGTGTGTGAGGGCTGGGGACAGATTTTCTTAGATACTCTAACGGGGGCTCCAAGGAAAAAAAGGTTGGGAATCAGTGCACTTAAGTATCACATGGACCAGTATGAAACATGGAACTGATATACCAACATACCAGCATTCAAAAAACAACATAAGCTGGGATTCTTTCTAGTGGAGAAACGTCTTGCTCTTCAATCAATCTGAGCTTAACACGAATAAAAAAACCCAAAAAGACACAAACAAACAAAAAAAAACAATGCTTGTGCATAAAGCTCGGGGTCGAGTCTCCCCGGTGCTGGTTCATGTTCTCCGCTGAGCGCTAGATGCTCAGGCTGAGGGAAAAACCCTGAGCATCTGCAACTCTCTCTTTTTCTCTCGAATGGCTTTTTTGGTCAGACGTGCGTGTCAGGGTTTATTAACGGAAAAGTTTCGTATCAGATCTGTCACTAGATCAATTCAGGTCAAGGCTTCGGAAAAACAGAACGTCAAAGAGCGACATGTATAACAATCAGTAGCACATCTGCTGATTTTAATATCAGATTAGGGAAATTAGGACGGGCTTTGTGGAGGGAGGGAATCAGTGTTCTCACACACACACACACACACACACACACACACACACACACACACAAAACTCAGTGATGAGACAAAACTTCACACAGCTGCAACACAAGATCAGAGCGAGCTCAAACTGGCTTCCCCTCCCTCAGGCACCACTGGGTTTTCTCTGGGTACTCCAGGAGGCGTCAGGACAACTGGCATCTCTAAAGTGTCCCAGTATGAACCTGAATGTGGACCCTCCAGGGCTCGAGTCCCAGTGGTAACTTCAATTTTAGGGATCGTCTCCCGGTGCTAGAACAAGAACAGTGCCAGCCCTGCCATGACTGACGTTCTGTCCATGCCACGCTTATGCCCATGCCCTATGTTCACTGGGATAGGTGCTAGAATAAATATTATTATCATTATGATTCATTTTATTATTACTGGTGTTGTTTATGCACCATAATCCCTCGGTAGTGGTTGCTGTTGCATATCCCTGAACCGGCATTACCGGACTCTGGACCAGAAGGTTCAAGGTTCAAATCCCACCTCTGCCAAGCCTTAGGTCCTTGAGCAAGAACCTTAACCCACAATTACTTGGATTTACAATTACTTACAATTGCTCTGGATAGCAAGTTTCTTCTCTACAGCGAGCTTTAGCTTTATAAATAATGAATTGAAACAGAAGAAATCAGTCCTTTCTCTCTAGAAATAAAATCCACACTCTGATCGGCTAACAGGGAAAAACAAGCTGCTCTTCTCGTTCAGGATCCAATCAACAAACACGATTTATTTGAAATAGTCTGATGTTAAGTATGCATTTTCATTAGTATAGTTTTTGTTTTGGAGCATATTGAAATGTTATTGTGATGATGTTTCATATTTAATAATAAATGTTTAGAATATATGATTAAATGTAATATTATTTATTAATATATATTATTCATAATGAATGATAATGAATGTAAAGTGAGTTCTTAATTTTATTCTTTTATGATGAAAAAAAAATCTGGTCTTGGTTTCGACTACAGCACCGATACACACTTTGGAGTCTGGTTTCTCAGGCTCGTCATTCTTTATGGCAGAGTTTTGATCCGGATTTCGGGTTACTCTTATAATCAGGATTTCTTCCGTACATGTAAAAATCTCTCCGTCATGTAACAGGCTTCGGTTATTACAGGCTGCAGAACTTCTATGCAAAACCAACACCGGTCATGTACAGTGCAAAAGTTCAGGAAAGTTGTGGTTCCCTAACCAGACTGCTTCATTTTAACAAGCAAGAAGTGGACTGCAATCAAGCGGCATAACCGCTTCAACCTTGGAAATGGAAAAAGCAGGCGGCCTGAGAAACACACGGAAAATAAGAACACCATCCCATGAGAATGACCCTCGCATTCATTAAGGTGCAGTCTGGTCCAAGCCTCTCCTCTGGCCGTTCGCTTAAACGCTTTGTCGTTAGCTTCAGGTTCGACGTCCCGGATCGAGTTGCACGGGAGAAGGAGCTGGATGGAAAGCCGGAGGCCTGAGGTCATTTCATACAAAGTGCAGAGGAGAGGAGAGGAGCAGCAGCAGGCTACTGACAGACCATTTCTTCACAGCGCTCTTATCCGGTCCACTGTGTGTCTGTGTGTGTGTGTGTGTGTGTGTGTGTGTGTGTGTGTGTGTGTGTGTGTGTGTGAGACTCTCAGGGCAGGAATAACTTCACACCAGATCCTGGCCTGCACCTCACACTCAGTTTCCGCTCAGGATTTTTATAAATACTCTTGTTACTTCCTAAAAGAGCCGCAGACAGCATGGGAAATTCCTCCTGTCCTTCCTCCATTCAGAACTCGGACCGGGGCCAGTAAATAATTGTCAGTTCCTCTTTCTCTCTTTTCCTATAGGTCTCCACACACGCACAACTCTCAGGCACGGCTTACACACGTCACGTCTCTTTCACACTCCGTCAAAACACTCTCACGCTTCTCCCAAACACCAATCTGGAGGCGCGTCCCTTCACCTTATTAGGTACACCTGTTCCACTCGATGCATTTAGGCATGTAGACATGATCGAGACGAGCTGCTGAATCCAACCGGGGAAGAAATGTGATTTAAGAGACTTTGAACGTGGCATTTCAGAAACTACCAATCTACTGGGATTCACACACGGTGCCATCTCTTGGGTTTAACACCCAGGAAATGGTCTTGAAAAAAATATCCAGCAGAGTCAGAGGAGAATGCAGACTGGTTCGAGCTGATAGAAAGGTAAACACTAACTCAGATAAACACTTGTTACAACAGAGGTATGCAGAAGAGCCATCTCTGAAAACAAACAACATGTCCAACCTTGATTGACAGATGGGCTACAGGAGCCGAAGATCACCCCTGGTGCCAATCCTGTCAAGCTAAGAAAACAGGCCATCTGGACTACAAACCCCCCACACGGGCTCACAGAAACTGGGAAAACAGAAGACTGACTGGTCTGATGAGTCTCGATTTCTGCTGCGACATTCTGATGGTCGGGTCAGAATTAGCCGTAAACAACGTGAAAAAATGATAGACCCATCGTGCCTTGTGTGAACGGTTCAGGCTGGTTATGGTGTAATGGTGTGGGGGTATTTTCTTGGCATACTTTGGGCCCCTTAACACCAACAAAGCATTGTTCAAACCCCACAGTCTACCTGCGTATTGTTGCTGACCATATGCACCCCTTTACGTACAGACCAAAATCTCTGAGGAATGTTTTCAGCACCTTGTGGAATCTGTGTCACGAAGAATTAAGGCAAAATTCAGTAGAATGATGAGAACAGGACCTAGAAGTAGATAGAAAATGCAGGATGGATAAAAGGAGGTCATTTAATGGAAAGCTCAGGCGCACACCATCTAACATCTGTGAGATGGATTTCATCATCTGACTTTCGACTCTGGTGCACTCTGAGGCATTCACCCCCTGCCCTTCCTCTGTACCCTTTCCCCTCATTCTGCTCCACTGCTGAAACAGAAATCTTTCCCTCCGTCTGAATTCATTTTCCCATCTTTCAAGAACAAGTGCCAGTGTTTACCGCTGCTGCTGTAAGCGGGTCCGGACCCCTGTGCTACATCAACCAACAGCAAGGGTGAATCCTTTTAGTAAGTACTACCTTAGACTGACTGGTACAAGCCTGATTTAAGTACAACCCCAAATCATAGACAGTTCGGACTGTATGGAAACGCAAATAAAAAAACCCACAATGTTTCTTACATGTACTTTGACTTTTATTACGTGGCAGACAGTATGAACCCAAGCTATTTCATGTTTGTTTGTTTTTTTGCATTTCAAGCCTGCAACATATTCCAAAAAAATTGGGAAGGGGGCAATCATTAAAACGAAATAATGTGATGTCAAACAGGCGATGTCGACAGTCTTCTCCTGAGTCTCTGGGGAATAAAGATGGGCAGAGGGTCTCCAGTTTATCAACAAATGTGTGAAAAAATGATTCAAATGTTTAAAAACGAATGTTCCTTAGAGAAATATTGGAAGGGATTTCCATACTTCTCCCTCGACAGAGCATAATATCATTAAACGATTCAAGGAATCTGGAGGAATTCCTAAAAAGCCTAAACTGTACATTTACATTTACATTTACAGCATTTAGCAAACGCCCTTATCCAGAGCGACTTACAACTGGTACAGTCTTATAATCCAAGCAACTGTGGGTTAAGGGCCTTGCTCAAGGACCCAACAATGGCAGCTTGGCAGAGGTGGGATTTGAACCCTGGACCTCCTGGTCCAGAGTCCAGTACCTTATCCGCTAGGCTACCACTGTAGAGGGGTGATCTCCGCTCCCTCAGATGGCACTGCATCAAGAACCATCAATAGCTGATAGAACCACATGGACAAGGGATTCCTTTATCAAACCTTTATCAAGCTCTACAATACAGAGTTACATTCACAGATACCACTTAAAACGTTACTGTGCTAAACAGAAGCCTTATGTTATAACCATGTCCAGAAGGGGCGTCGGCTTCTCTGGGCTCGGAGGATCTGGGATGGACCATCACACAGTGGGAACGGGGATTGTGCTCAGACCCATCAGTATCACAGATCAGATTCAGATTAATGCCGAAAAGGACACAGATTTTAGAGCAACATAAGCTGTGAGGATGTTTATTAACAAAAGTCAGAGGAAATGAAAGAAACCCTGCGTTTTTATTTCTGATTTGCGGTCATACAATATTACCATGTAAGCAGTGTTGTTTGTGTTCCTAATTTAGCTGAGCGATCGCTGATGTGAGATGGTGACTTCATTTCAGACAGCTGGCTTGTGTTGCGTTGCGTGTCGTTTTCTGTGTACACATGTTTGTGTAATTTGGTTATAAAGTGGTAGAAGAAAAAACACTTTAGAGCGTGCTGTGGAGTTTAGGCTTCGGTGTCCTGCTGCTGTTCTTCAGGTTTATGCAAAACAAAATTTGCCTTCATTTATTTATATCAAGAGTTTTCTTTTTCTTTTATCTAATTTTAACCCTGAGTACCAAATACTTCTTCATCCACTTTACTTAAGTAAAATATTTTAATTTGTCCATCCATTTCTATTCGATTTGGCTTGGCAGTTCCAGAACATTGACTTTATTCTTCTTGTGTGCTTAGGGTCGTTCTCTTGCTGCATGACCCACGTTCTCTTGAGATTCAGTTTGCGGACAGACATCCTGACATCTTATATTTGTTCCATCAAACCGTCCTGGCCCAGATGCAGCAAAAACCGGCCCAAACCATGATACTACCACCACCACGTTTCATAGATGGAATAAGGTTTTGACTTTCATCAATCCCTGTTCTTAAAGTACAACATGAGAATAAAACGCCTTCTCAGATATATAATATTGGATCAGTTTTTGGTCTCGTTTCTTTAATCGTGTTCTCTTTATCTACTTTAGGACTTGTGTGAAAATCTGACAATGTCTTAGCTCATATTTATGAGCTTTCAAGCAGCATTCGTGCAGAGGTGGTATGAGAAAGCCTTAGGTCTTATGTTCAACTCTCCGAAAAGCCGGGAAACGGGAGCAGAAGCGTGGATGGTGTGAGAGTAAAAGTATTGCGCTATAATAACAATAATTTAACAATGTTTTTCAACAGGACAGTTTCTGGGAAGGCCCTAACTGTTTTCCAGATCCCTTCTGAATTTAATTACGCAATTTGTTTACGTGCATACACACATTTTTGCAGTAAGCGTATGATCGTTCCGAGGACTAAACACTGGCCGGGGCCCGTCGGTCCCACGTTGGCGTGTCTGCTGGGTACAGAGGATCTGAGAGCGCCGTGCCAGTAAATAGATTAGCGCCTGCAGTCTTCAGATGCTTAGGAAGACACTGAGGTAATGTTTCAGGAGGAACAGGATCATCGGGCAGAAAATAGCCATGCCGCACACACACTCTCTCACACACATACACACACACACACACGCAGATGTGATGACCAACCTGCTCTGCCATGTAAGGACATCCAGTCTGGCCCTGAGCTTACAAACACCCAGACAAATAGACGCATCTTGTTTAGTCCCAAAATTAAGAAATTATTTCAAAGAATTACTCATCAGTCCTTTACTTACATGTTCAGCAATGAATAAATACAGGAACGAGTGGACGATGCAGGCTGACGAGGGTGTAAATATTTACCTTATTTCTATTTCTTCATTAGCTACGATTTGATTAAAAAACAAAACAAAAACTGATTCTTATATATGTATACAAGAAATACAGACTGGTTCAATATGGAACAAAAGTTAAAGCTGAAAAATGATTGGTGCGGCTCATGTAGTCTTCGCTTGTGCTGTGTTTGGCATGTTCTCCCCACATCTGTGTGAGATTGCTCCCGTAAACTCTACTTATTTGTACCGAGCTGTAAATGGTGGTTGTACGTGTACGTATCTGTTTTTTGTGTTGTTCCTAATACTGTCTATCGATGCATTTTTGACTTCAGAAACAAAAGTATCAGGTCGTTTCAACCGCTCATGTTTTCAGCAATTTCTCTGACGCCTAAATATATTATGTGGCCAACGCCACAAAATGCAGTGTGAATGTTACACAGTGCATATCTGTATACAGAAGTGTTACGATGAGTTTGCGCGGACGTAACCCCATGGTAGATCGAGGGGCGTCTGGAAACGTTTGTGCTGGAGAAATAATCATTTCATTACTCCCAGCACCAATAATGATTACATGATCTCCACAATCGCTTCTTCTATGGCTATGGACTCTCTCGTAGCGAAGCAAAAGATTTACAGAGTTCTGGCTCGGTGAGGTGGATTTGGTTTTTGCAGTGTGACTGATCAGCTACATTTGGGGTAAAATTGGTGGAAAATTGTACATTTGATTTGCAGCCAGCTCGCTGGTTTAACAGAGCAGGCCTGTAATTTTATCAGTTAGGAAAACAATTGTGGATGAGCGCAAGATCCAGCGCGAGATGTTCACGATCCTGACTGGTGCCGACGTCCTGCCAGACGACTGACATTAATAATAGCAAAGTGGCATTATTAGCGGTGACAGAGCCAAAACCAAAATATATGAGAACGCCTCCACTTCACTGAGTGACCCGTGCACTCTGAGAGAACGTGTGTTTGTGTGTGTGGCCAGTTCTGAACCATTAAGAGGGCGTGTGAAAAGACTGGCATGGGCACCTGCTGGGCTGCGATGGCACACGGATGATGGGTTGGCAAAATGGCAGACAGATCTGAGCCTGGTCCAAATCCTGATCATACTAACAGAGGTAACTAACAGCGCTCTGGATGGACGACTAAATAGCAATCCGAGGACTAAATGGAAAAGGATTTGCCCTCTGGCTCGATTTCCTTCATTATGCCAATTATGGATCAGCCTCGTCAGTGAGAGGAATCGCTGGCCATTTCTCCTGACTGCATCATCCGATTTACTTAATCCAATAATGCCATAATGGCATCAGATGGGTTCTAACTGGCAGACTGTTGTTCTGTCAGATGACAGGGGGTCTAACAGTTTCTCTCCTTTTTGGCCTGTAATCCCTCGCCTTTACTAACCACATTGATTCAGACAGAATTAACTCCAGGAATAACCTAGATGCATCAGTGATGGTTTTTGCATTGTGTTGTTGAAAAATGCATGAAGGCAGCTTGCATTGCTCTAAAGTCTCAGGGTACTTTTCTGCATTACTGCTGCATCACAGAAGTGGAAATGAGCTTTACCAAGGTCTCTGACCCGACCCCATACCATGCCAGAGCCTTTTGGGTTTACTAGACTGGAATACTGATGGGTCTGAGCACAATCCCCGTCCCCACTGTATGATAGTCCATCCCAGATGCCTCCGAGCCCAGAGAAGCCGACGCCCCTTCTGGACATGGTTATAACATAAGGCTTCTTTTTGGCACAGTAACATTTTAAGTGGTATCTGTGAATGTAACTCTGTATTGTAGAGCTTGATAAAGGTTTGATAAAGGAATCCCTTGCCCATGTGGTTCTACCAGTTATTGATGAATGACGGTTCTTGATGCAGTGCCGTCTGAGGGAGCAGAGATCACCCCTCTTCAGTTTAGGCTTTTTAGGAAATTCCTCCAGATTCCTTGAATCGTTTAATGATATTATGCTCTGTAGAGGGAGAAATATATAAATCCCTTCAATCTTTCTTTGAGGAACATTGTTTCTAAACATCTCAATAATTTTTGTCACACATTTGCTGATAGACTGGAGATCCTCCGACCATTTTTGCTCCTCAAAGAGTACCAAATCATGATTATAACCACCTGTTTGAAATCACATCATTATTTAGTTATTTTGTCTCATTACTAGCCCCAAATTGTCCCCGTCCCAATTTTTTGGAATGTGTTGCAGGCCTGAAATGCAGGAATGAATGTTTATTAACAAAATAAAAAAGTGAAATAGGTCCCACCCTTTTCTGATTGGGGTTATAAAATGAGGAGCTGGTTATCAGAAGGTCATTTGTCCACCTTCTGTTTTGCTCTCGAGTCAAACCCTTAAACAGCGAACCTGCAGAATTACGTACTTGTAAGCATCCTGTTTACTTCCCACTTATTTTAGTCTGGGTCACAGGGGAGGCAAAGGCAGGGGTACACCCTGGACAGGGCCATAGCAGCGTCCCGTGATGGCACCACACGACCTTCACGTTGCATGCGTTGCTCATTAATCAAACCCGGCATCTTTCAGCAGCTGGCTCTGACCGCCGAGTCATTGGAGCTGCTTCTGCATTGGAGTACTATAATAAACCTACCCCTAGTGTTTTAGAAGACGAGAGCAGAAGAGCATCTATGAACAAACAACACGTCCAACCTCGAAGCAGATGGGCTACAGGAGCAGAAGGTCCCACCGAGTGCCACTCCTCCTACTTCAGCTAAGAACAGGCAACTGAGGGTACAGTTCACACAGGCTCAACATTGGAAAAACGTTGTCTGGTCTGATGAGTCCCAATTTCTGCTGAGATGTTCATATTTTGCAACATAGGGGTATTTCCTTGGCCCACTTTGTGCCCCTTAATACCACCCAAGCATCGTTTAAACCCCACAGCCTAGCTGAGTAATGTTGCTGACCATGTGCATCCTTTTATGAGCACAGATGGAGATTTTTTTGAGGCACTTTGACCAAGTCGGACTCCGTCAACACCCCTGTATGTGAGACTTCTAGTGACTTTTTACCTCTTTCACAAATCTACTCTCTATCTTTCTTTCTTTCTCTCTGTGGTTTGTGGAAACAGGGGCAGGAAGCACTTGTCATCCACAGGAATCCCCGTCCCGTAACAGTCCCTCTCGCCTAATAACTTCAACACTTCGCCTTCCTTCAGGAACACAACAAGGACTCAGTTCCCCTTCCCTTGCTATTGGACAAAAAGGGGATACACAAAAATCCTGAGACAGTTAACCCCTATTGTCTCTCAGCTATCTCCGTCACTTCATGGTTAATAATACAGCACTGTGCAAAAGTCTTAGGCCACCTTAGACCAGATATACCAAAAGTACAAGGACCAGTTCTAATTATTTCTCAGTTTCCTTATTAGAAAAACTGGGATGCCAAGCTGATGTTTCTACAG
This sequence comes from Ancistrus triradiatus, assembly GCA_025084515.1. Classification (NCBI taxonomy): domain Eukaryota; kingdom Metazoa; phylum Chordata; class Actinopteri; order Siluriformes; family Loricariidae; genus Ancistrus; species Ancistrus triradiatus. The sequence goes on from JAJAGP010002529.1 coordinate 96,484, forward strand.
TCCAAAGAAGCTCGATCAGGAATGCGTTTTGGAAGGGTAGCAGCCAAGAAACCACTTTTTCAGAAGGGGAACAGGGTGAACAGGCTACGATATGCTAAAACTCACAAAGATTGGAATGAAGATCAGCGGAAAAGAGGATTAGATGGATGCGTTATGCAACAGAAGATAGGAGTCCCTATAAAGAATCTTAATCGTTATCTAAAAATAGCTCATATCCACATTTAGCACATACATAACTTTTCATTATAAAAACACAGTGGAAAGTTGCGATATTTTAGAACTCCTTCATTCAGAAGAATCAGAACACTTCCAGATGGGTTTAATTAGTCATAGCTGATGCTCAAACACAAACAACAGCATGTATCATGTAGTGCAAGACAGAAAAGAGCTCAAATATTACAAAACTCAGTCGTTCGTTTGAAACAAAGCTTTCGTTGTGTGTCTCTTCACATTGCTTTATGATAGCATTCTAAAAGGGATCATACAGCTGATCAGTTTTTAACTATAAGAGATTTGAGGCTCAGACTTGTGATGAAAGCCTTGAGACTTTGCAAAAAAAAAAGACTTGTGAGCAAACTCTGTAACCCACTGAACTCTAAATGATGTGATGGTTACCTGGGGTTTCTGGACAGCCACAATCTTCCCAAACCGTTCTCACTCCAAGCTTCCTCTGTTTGCTCATGGTGCCATGCTGCCATGTCTGCCTGAGTGCTGAGGGGTCATGTGATCGGATCATGTGACCAGTGCTCTGAAGAGGCTGCTCTAAATCCCCCCCAAAAAAGAGTGAAACTGCAACCTGTTTGTGCTTAAACGCTCCATGATTATAAATGGTACAGTCATATATAAATCAGCTACAGAGACCCAGGTGCAGGTCCTGTTTGAAGTTCGCATGTTCTCCATGTGTGTGTGGGTCGCCAAGACGTTGCTAAAAGTCCCAGAGTCAGCGAGTGTGAGTGTGTGTGAATGTGCCCGTGCCCTGCGTGAAAAAATAATATAAAATATAATATATATAATATATAATATAATATATAATATATATAATATAAAAATAAATAGATCTATTAGCCATGTTTTTTATTTTAGTTGTCACTTTATGTTGAACATTATCGTATTCATTCATTTATTTATGGTTTTACTGATTGATTGATTGATTTGTCACCTTTGGCCCTCCATATAAAAGGTGTTAATCAAGTTTCAGCAATGTAGAAGTGCTCACCAGTGTCAGACAGGATTGACGGTCTATGAGGGAGGGGAGACTTGTCTGGAGATCATATGCTGGCCCTGCAACAGTGATCCCAACCCAGTCCCAATTTTGAGTGACCAATTAACCTAATGCATGTGTTTGGAAGGTAGGAGGAAGCTGAAGTACCTGGAGTTAACTTTTGCAGGCAGAGCCCAAGGTCAGGATCAAACCAGGGATCTCTAGAGCTGTGTGTGTGTGTGTGTGTGTGTGTGTGTATGTTGACAAGCCAACAAACCCACTACAAGCTTGTAACAGCCTCAGAGGGCAAGCCCAGGCATGCAGTTACCTAACTTTGTGTGTGTGTGTGTGTGTGTGTGTGTGTGTGTGTGAGCATGTTCACAGCTACAGTCAGTAATCAGGCACCAGAGGTGCCGTCGAGGCCATTCGCACGTATGCTGACTATAATTACATTTTGTATGTTATATATACAAGCTGTTTTGAGCATACGCAGGGAGGCAGCACAGTGTGCAAAGCGCGATCCAAGCCCGGACAGGGCCCCTCACACCCTTAATACATCTGTGGAATGCGGGAGGAAATCACCTAGAGAAAAGGTAACATCTGTCATGCAAATATGACAAAAAAATGTAAGAATTAGGAGAACAATTATGATTTAATTCATTTAAATAATAATAAAACATAAGAATAAAAATTGTAATTTAACAATAACAAATAAATAACACAAACGACAGAATAAAACTAAATAATTCATATATTTATTTGAGTGACTCAGTGAGCTGAGCTCTGTAGTGGGAATAAAAATAAAAATTCCCCAGTCCAGTAAAAACTCTGAGTGAATAAATATAAATGATAAATATTACGATCACGCTAGAGGTTTATGATTCATCCTCTGCTACATCCAGGATGATTAACAAACACACACTGATCAGACAAAAACAATCACCGAGAGGAAATGATGATGTCACTGTTTGGGTCCTGCTTCGTTTATTTTTGATCCTGTAGAAGTTTAATCACGTGGGGTTTTCCCAAAAAAGTAAGAGACCTCGTTAAGGAGAATGCTTGCTCATGTTGTGTTATTACATCGAGAGAACATGAGAGGAGATCAGGAGACCTTCAGTCATCGCCTGATTCATCGCTTTCCCACTTTCTACTCAGAAAGCAGGAACACACACACACACACACACACACACACACACACACACACACACACACACACACACACAGAGTGGCGGGAAGGCGTAACAGGATGTTGTTTGAGCTTCGGATCCTGTTTTCTTCCTTTTCCCCATCGAGCTCCGTGGCTGCAGGTGCACACACACAACTTCCTCCCAGAACTTTTTCCATCAGCCCAACTCATCCCATTTCTCTCACAACACACACACACGTTCCTACGCAAACACACAGCATCCTCCGGACAATGTCTTCTATTGTTATCGCCCTCTGTTCCGTCTTCCAGTGTCCACAGCGTTACGTTTTTCCCATACCTTTCATATCTTGTGCCGTTTGCTTTCTCGTTTATCCACTTCCCACCGGCCCTGAGCCTCAGAGGGAGCGCTTAATGAAAGTCCAGCACTAAACCTAACAATATGGTCGAAATGCCTCTGCATTACTGAACGGCCAGTGCAACAGCGACCCCTACCTAACCCGGTGATAAACCGGTGTCCCATCCAGGGTATGATCACAGGGACTGGGGCTGGAACCCTGCGACCCTAACCAGGAAAATGTGTGGTTCCAATGAAAGAAAGAAAGAGAGAAAGCATGAAAGCAGAGAGAGAGAGAAAGAGAGAGCAAAAGAAATAAAGAAAGAAATCCACTCGCCCACCCCACAGTGTGCAGGTCGGGCCTCATGCAGTTGGTAGAGGGGCACTGATCTCTAATCTGTGCCTCCCCCATGATAAACTGGCACTCAGTATCAGGGTACGTGCCCTCCTGCACCCTGTGAATCCCAGAATAAGCTGAAACTAGACTGTGATGTCATGGTGACTAAAGTACAGCACTACTGATTGGAAGGTCCACGGGTCAAAGTCCCAGAGCTGCTTATCTGCCACTGTTGGGCCCTTAAAGCTTAGATTCTTGAGTGACGCTGCATGAGGATGTAAACGGGTTTATTTAACAGTGTGTGTGAGAGCTGTGTTTCAATCCGCTTCACCATCCTAGGGCTGAACTGATCACATTTTGGAAGCTCTCTCACCCCGCACACTCACAAAGCGCCGAATACACAGCATGCATGAAGGCCTCATAGCTACCAGAGGCTCCCGACAAAAGGGGAAAAAAAAACAAAACGACATCAGCATGTCCAGACTCACCGCCGCATCTGTTCTGGGTTATGTGAAAGCCCAACGGTTACAGGAGGGGATGTTGGAGTTCAGGTAGGAGCGCTCGCTGAGCTCGAAGGCCTCCAGGAGACGACCTTCGGAGGGCTCGGGGTGTGGGGGCTGCACTTCATTACATCCCACGCTCCCATTTTTTTGAGGAGTGCACTCATAACAGTTTCCATGACATCACCAGCTGTCAGTATGGGAAGCCAGTCGGTTAGATTGCGAAACTCAAACCAGGGCACGGGGAAGAAAAAGCAGCGGGCCGGTCACGCAACGAGACGGCTCGGCGCAGCACGCACATACATTACCAGTACGAAACCCCTCGGTTTTAAGAGAGGTTCGAGCTCGCCCCCGATTGTCCTAAAGCAGGAACACACATGTGCATCAGATACATAGCACAGAAAACCCAAGGAGTGAGCCAGGCAAAGCCATGCATTATCTCACGGCCTGCTTTTAGTAAGCTCCATTTATGCGGCCCGTTCCGCCGCGTATGAAGGTCCGGTCCAAGTTTCCAATACAAGCAGTAAGAAGGAAGAGATATTATGGGATATTAAGCTTAATCCTGCAGGAATATTCAAAAGCACCTGTGGTTTGGAGTCTTGATTGGGATTTGTGGAGTTTATCGGCTCGTGCTCAATTCGCCCGAAATAAATCCTCCAGGATGAACACGAGGACCAATCCTGAAAAGCGCTACGTTCAAACCACTGGAGGCCGGCAAGTTCTGCTGCTGAACAGGATCTCCATTTAATCAACAAAGGTGTGAGAAAATGACTGGAATGTTTAAAAACAATGTTCCTCAAAGAAAGACTGGAAGGGATTTATACATTTCTCCCTCTACAGAGCATACTATCATTAAACCATTCAAGGAATCTGGAGGAATTTCCTAAAAAGCCTAATCTGCAGAGGGGTGATCTCCACTCCCTCAGATGGCACTGCATCAAGAACCGTCATTCATCAATAGATGATAGAACCACATTGGCAAGGGATTCCTTTATCAAACCTTTACAATAGAGAGTTGCATTCACAGATACCACTTAAAACGTTACTGTGCTAAAAAGAAGCCTTATGTTATAACCATGTCCAGAAACAGAGGAAGGAAAGAAAGAGAGAGAAAAGAAAGAAAGAGTGACAAAGAGAAATACTGAAAAAATGGAAAAAAAAAAAAAGAAAGCAAGAAAGAATGAATGAAAGCCAATGAGAAAGTAAAAGTGACAGAATAAGTTAGAGTGAAACAGAACGAAAGGGAGTAAGTAAAAGAGTGAAAGGAAGAAAGGAAGAGTGAAAGACAAAAAGAGAAAGAAAGAAAGCAAGCAAGCAAGCAAGAAAAAAAAAAGAAAGGAAGCAAGGAAGAAAGAGAGAGAGAAAGAGAGAAGAAAGACGAAAGAAAGCAAGCAAAGCAAGAAAAACCGAAAAAAAAAAAAGGAAAGGAAGCAGGAAAGAAAGAGAGGAGAGAAAGAGAGAGAAAGAGGAGAGAGAGAGAAAGAAAGCAAAGGAAGGAACGAAAGGTGAAAGAAAAGGAGGGGGAGAAAAAGGAATATGAGAAAGTGAATATGAGAGAGAAAGAGTGAAAGATAGAAAGACAAAAAAAGAAAGAAAAAGAAAGCATGAAAGAGTGAAAAAGAGAGAGCAACATAAGCTGCCTTCAAGACGACATCTTTATCAGGGACGTCCATGCAACGCAATGCAAAACAAGAAAAAACAGAAAAAGCCAGCTCTAACCCTAGCTCTAAATTCTGTTTTTTTGGAATGTGTTGCAGGTCTGAAATGCAGGAATGGATGTTTATTAAAAAAACAAAATGAAATTGACCAGAAGGAAACAAACATCTCGGGTTTATACCATCTGCAATTAAATAAAAGCCAAAGGAAATGTAAGGAACACCTGTTCTTTTATTTGCATTTTCCTTACCATCCCAGCTTTTTCTGCCATGGTTTGTGTGATGGACCGGATCCTGATCACCCAAACGGCCTCGTGTTTGTGCATCCTATTTTCCCTCTGATAGCGGAAACATGAAGGCCGCATCGCTCTATAAATACCTTTAGAGCTAAACAAGGTCGAGATGGAGTTCGTAAGGAAGGGATGGGACTCCAAACATCCAGAGCAGGGGTCGTGAGGTCGCTCTCAAATGTCAGTCTCTCATGGAACCTGAGTTCAAGGCTGGGCCTTTGAAACGAGCCTTCCCGCCTTTACCTGCTGCTTGAGGTAATCAGTGGAAATTCCGCAAGCTTTCCTTTCCTAACGGGTTTTAAGAAAGCTCGGGCTTCTCACCCCAGTCTGACGTTACTGCTCCGTCACGAACTCGAGGCACTCGTGGCATCCCTCGTTATACTCTGTCCAGTCTCCAGCCGAATCGCCTGGAAAACAATTAAAAGGTGAAGCTGATCCATGACCACTGACTGATCCATGGACTGTGGTAGCCTAGCGGGTAAGGGTACAGGACTATGGACCAGAAGGACTAGGGTTCAAATCCCATCTCTGCCAAGTTGCCATTGTTGGGTCCTTGAGCAAGACCCTTAACCCACAATTGCTTGGATTGTAAGACTGTATCAATTGTAAGTCACTCTGGATAAGGGCGTCTGCTAAATGCTGTAAATGACCAACCAAGGAGGCTTAGTCTCTTTTTGAGTCTTGGTCCTCCAGAGGTTTCTTCCTTATAATGAGTTTTTCCTTGCCACTGTCGCCCTAGGCTTGCTCAATTAGGACTCTGGGCCGAGTAAAAAGTAAAATGCACCACAGCAATGAAATGACCCGGTCTTGGCTTCATTGAATGCTTCTGTAGGTCTAAATCATCTGCACGGTATGCACCACTTTTGGCTCACCTGGCTGGTCAAAACCGTTACTTGAAGGAAGATCCCAAAACCTTTCAGAGTGAGAAAGCTTAAACGTTCAGGCTTCTGCAGATTGTAACAAACCATTCCAGACCATCTATATTGCTATTGTTTTTGTTGGATGAAAGAATAAGTGTAGTGTGTAAAGGATTTTGTTTTGACTGGCAGGGGTCTGCTTTAGGGGCTTGTGGAGGATCCGGAGCCGATCCTGGGAGGGTGTGCCAGCCAGTCTCTGCAAGTGCCGGGGAAAATTTTTTTTTTTGTTTTTGGCTCTGCCAGCCAAGTTCTGTTCAATCCTTACCGTTTAATAGTGCTCTGATGAGCAGTTCCGTTGGTTAGTACCCTCACTGACTTTCACACGAGTCCGAGTTCTACCGGACAAAAAATTGCACGTTTTCAAGTTTTTGAAAAAGGACACGCTTATATTAACGCCGTCCTTCACACCGAGTCCGAAACTGATGCGAGCGGCGATATTTATTTAGGCACCTGTTAGAAGGACCTGACCGCAACCACCCACGGTGCATGACGTCCCGGCCTGGGCGTTATGGCTAGATTTACAGGTTTTTCTTGGATAGAATCTGGAGCCACTGCAACCCTCAGCCAATACAAATCAGATCCTGCATGTGATCTTCATTTCATCTCATCCTGGATTAAAGCCCAGCTGCATCTCTTCTCCTTATCCAGCTTCCACACGTGCAGAGATTGAGTAAGGACTGTCAGAACGGGATGCTGCTGACGTTACACTTCCAGCAAGCCCGTTTTCTCACGTTGTCCTTTTTCTCAACACCTCTGACCCCTCAAGGTTGTGGATGAATTCATCTGCAGTCCTGTAAGCAGATGAGGATTCAGGGAGCAGCTTCCACTCCGGTGCAGCAGAGCTTCTTAAAAATAAGCCAGCGTCACTGGGGACGGAGCGGGGCACAGGTGCGATGGCAACAGGGCCACTTTTTCCCATTGTGGGTGCACCACACACACACACACACCACACACACACGGACACCACACACAACTACACACACACATCACACACACCACACACACACCAAACACACACACACACACACACACACACACAGTCACAAACACACACACACACACACACACACACACACACACACACACCTTTCTATCCTTGGAAGGACTTTGCAACATCTACCAAGGATTTAATCCCCTCTTACCACTGAATGCCTGCGTCACTCCGCATCAATAATACTAATAACCAGATTCTGATAAGTGTGGCACGGTGGCGCTGTGGTCAGCACCGACACCACACAGCTCCAGAGGCCTGGGTTCGAGCCCTGGCACCGTCACTTTGTGTGGAGTTGCATGTTCTCCCTGTGGCTGCATGATTCCCCTATAGGTACTCGGGTTCATTCCTATATCCAAAAGACAAGGGCAATTACAACTGGTGTGTGTGTTCCCTGCGATGGACTGCCACCTAGTGTAGGAACCCGCCTTGTGCCCTGTTGTGTGTAAAAGGAAAAAAAACAAAACAAGACAAAACAAAAAGCAAAGCATAGTAGTGTTTAAGAATCAACATAAAACAAAAAAGTAATGCTGTCTGAATAAACAAAAGCAATTGATTATTAATAAAATGCAGATTGTAAAAAAATGGAAAACAAATTAGACAGAAAATAAGTGTAACAGTGAAAGAAAGACTAAAAAAAAAGTAGTAAGAAGTACAATAAAGATAAAACAAAGAAGAAATAGAAAGCCACAGCATTAACTGGATAAGAAAAACTGATTAGTAATTAATAATTAAAAAATATAAAGAAATAGAGAAAAAAAGAATATAGATTGCAACAAAAAACAGAAATTCTAGACAGGTGTGTGTAAAAGCGTAAAAGAAAGAAAAACAACAAAAAACAAAGCATAGTAAATGTCTGAATAAAGAAATAATTGTTTAATAATTCAATATTTAAAAAAAAAGGAAGAACAAAAAGAATACAGATTGTAACAAAAAAGAGAAATTACAGACAGATAAAAGTAAAATATATATAAATAATAAATAAGATAAAACAGAAGAAACAGAAAGCCATAGCATTGGCTGAATAAGAAAAAAACATTGATTAACAAATAAATTAAAAGAAAGACTACAAAAATCTGTAGACTAAAATAATAAAGAAAAAACAAGAAAAGTAGTGCAAGATGAAGCAGCACAAAAGCAACTGCTTAACCATTAAAATAAACAAACATATAGAAAGAGAAAACAAATACATATTTAAAAAAAGATTTTAAATAAAAGGCTCACATACTTTTAATGAATAAATGACATGTATGTATGTTTATCTCATTTGTCCTCAGTTTCCTCTTCATCTACTTTTAGCTACAGCCACAATATCAGGCAAAATAATTCTGTAAATCCTAAGCGTACACATGACTGCTACGAAAGGTGCTCTAATACTTCTGACTTCCGATGGCTTCTTAAGGTTCGTAAGCGTCATTGGGGAGCGTCACGGTGAAATCAGCTGTGAGCCGGAGCAGATTCTCCTACATATAACCAGTGTCTGGCAGGGGTGTGTGTGTGTGTGTGTGTGTGTGTGTGTGTGTGTGTGTGTGTGTGTGTGTGTGTGTGTGTGTGTGTGTGTGTGTGTGTGTGTGTGTGTGTGTGTGTGTGTGTGTGTGTGTGAGAGAGAGAGAGAGAGAGAGAGAGAGAGAGAGTGAGATTGTGAACACCAAATATTCCCACAATGATAGAAAAATCATTTTGCTCATCCTTATCCGGAAGACTTCTTTATTCTAAAACCTGTAATTTAATTTTGAATTATCATTCATTATACATGACATTAATAAATCATCATTCTCCAGCCTTTCTGTTCCATCCCACCAGAGCTTTTCTTTATTATCCATGTATTTAGAGGCAGCCTGTTGCTCGTCCTATAAGCTCTTCATGAGCTGTTCTGCCCGGCAACCGAGCTCTGATTGGTCAGCCTGATTTTAATGCAGGAATTAGAACAGGCTACATTAAGCATTTTACACAGCATCAGTTTTGGACTCGGAGTGACAAGGACTTCACTGGACAATATAAAATGTTCAGGTTCGGAACGATGTTGATTAAAATAAGCGAAATTACTGATAATTCATCAGAACTTGTATTTGAGTTTGTCAGGATTTCTTGTACGAGCCGCTGAAACTCTCCATGCCCCCCCCCCCAATCAGATGCACCTAAGAACGCCGTTTGCATTTTCTGCGTGCAGTAAACATACATCATCTTCAAAGTAAACAGCTCACCGAGAACAGAACACACACACACACACACACACACAGGAGCAGTATGACTGCCCTCTAGTGTTCCAAAACGCCATTGCATTAGAAATAAACCGAGCGCATCGTCCAAATCCACGATGGTTAGCCCCCCCAAAACGCCAAGGGATCCCGTGGAACACAAACACGGCACACAGATTGGTCATTTTTTATGTTTAATGTATTGTAGGTATTTTTTCTATAAAGAGGCACAAATCAGGCTTCTGAGTCACGGTGAGAAGTGTCAGCTACGTGTGTCCAAACTGTAATACAATACACACTCTCGCACGTACACACACACACACACACACACGCTCTCTCTCACACGCGCACTCTCACGAAAGCTAATGCACACAGACACTCGCACGCACACCTTAAAATTAAAAAGAAAAAAAAAAATCAAGTCAAGTTTCAACGAGAAAAAACAAAACAAAAACAAAAACAGCAGTTACAATAAATACAGAAACTGCAAAACACCTCAAGACGGGTTAATACGTGTCGCACTTCTCGACGTCTACACGGGATATGGTAATAATAATCATCATCATCATCATCATCATAATAATAGCGATAAATCATAACCATAATGCTAATCATTTCCAGTTTAATTGCAGTTGAACACAGAGCGAGAACTCTCTTGATTGGCTCAGAACAGAGGACTAGAAGCACAGACCAAAAGATACCAAAATATCCCCAGATAACCACACACACACACACACACACACACACACACACACACACACACACACACACACACACACACACACACACACACACACACACACACACACACACACACACACACACACGTCACGGAGGGTATACACCGAGGCCACGCCAGCTCGGACCTCCAAAGCAGACTTAAAGCTGGATTCCTCAGTAAGCCAGATAACTTAAGGCAGGTTTAAACAATCCGATCCTCAAGGAGCCGAGGCCGAGCCACCTTTCCTCTCTCTCTCATGCAATTAACCAGACTCCCATATAAATACGCCATATAAAGCTCATTTCCCTGGACTTCTTAAACCTGGATTTTGTAATCCAGACCAGATTTTCCATCTGTCCCAGCTCCCAACACAGTTACACAAGATAACTTAAGCCAGCTCTACTCAGCTCTACAAGCTCCAAACATGCTTCCTCAGGTTAGACAGCCAGACATCTTAATTAGCTGGATATCTTAAACCAGCCCTTTAAGATGGTACATAAGCTAGGATTTTCCAATTCCGACACTCGGGAAGCTCCACACCTTTCCTCAGCCAGATAACTTAAACTATCAGGCAGGTTTAAACAATCCTCCGCCACAATTCCCAACAGTTAAACAGATTCCCATATAAATACGCCATATAAAGCTCTGGACTTCTTAAGCCTGGATTTTGTAATCCAGACCAGATTTTCCATCTGACCCAGCTCCCAGCACGGTTACTCAAGATAACTTAAGCCAGCTCTACTTATCTCTACCAGCTATCTCTGGTTCCAGCCATCAGAATTAGCTGGATATCTTAAGCCAGTCCTTTCAGGCAGGATTTTCCTATTCGGACCCTCAGAAACTCCACACTTTCGCTTAGCCAAATAACTTGATGCAGGTTTAAACAATCTGATCCTCGAAGACCCGAGAACAGGCCACATTTTCTCTCGGCCCCATTTCCCAACAGTTACGCAATTAACCAGATCTAGACTACATTTTTCAATCCAAATACACCATATATAGCTCTTTTTCCTGGACCTGGACTTTCTTAAGCCTGGATTATGTAACAAAGTCCAGATTTTCCATCTGTCCCAGCTCCCAGCACAGTTACTCAAGATAACTTAAGCCAGCTCTACTGCTTCTGCAGGTAAGACATCCAGACGAGAGATCTAAAACCAGCCTATAAGATAAAAGAGTAAGTCAGGATTTTCCAATTCGGACCTTCTGGAAGCTCCACAACTTTGCACAACCAGATAACTTAAGCCTTCTCAGCTGGCCCGATAACTTTAGACTGAATTTTCCAATTCAGACCATGGGATGCCACGTTTGCTCGCTCTCTCAGCATGCAGCATGCCTATAAAGGTTAATCAGCTAAATAACTTAAGCCAGCTCAGTATGTTAGACAGATAATTAGACTCTAGTCCCGATTTTATAATCCAGACCTCGGGAACACCGGGATCGGATCCACAATGTCTGCTCTCTTTTCACCCCCACAGTGGCTGTACAGGTGAGACAGCCAAATAACTAAATCCACTATTTAGTGGAGCCATCTACTTGAGCCAGAATTTTCTGGATGATCAGAGGATGCCAGAGCTTTGTTTGGAATATGTTAGTCAGATAACCTGAACCAGAAAGTTAGAGAGACAGACAAGTCAGCCTAGTAAGACTGAACATGTAAGCCAGGATTTTTCAATTTGGACCTTCCACATTTTCACTCTCCACACATTCCTTTGCTAGTTATGTGGATAACTTGAGCCAGAATTGTCCGATCGAGACATGTAGAATGTTGTAATCTTTCAGAAGACGTCTGCAAAAGTTTGTAAGACAAAATATGTAAGCCAGGATTTTCTAATCCTGTCCCCACACTATTGCTCGTTAAAAACTCCCAGCATGCCGCTACAAGTTAGATAGCCAGATAACTTGAGTCAGATAACTTGAGCCAGAACTTTCCTCAAATCTGGACCCAGAATTTTGTTCTCTTCCAGATCCTAAGACGTATATGAAATTTAGAGAGTCAGATAACTTAAACCAGCCTAGTGAGACGACTTGTGCACGTGCTGTAAAAACTACTATCAGTTAGACAGCCAGATAACTTGATCCAGAACTTTCCAATCAAATAACTTAATCCAGGGCTCCACATTACTGCTTTCTAAAAACTACTATAAGTTAGATAACCAGATCATTTGAGCCTGAACTTTCCAATCTGGACCGTCCAGAATTTTTTCTCTCTTCCAGATCCAGAGATGTTTACAAACGTTAGAGAGCCAGATAACTTAAGCCAGTGTAGACACATGAATTATGTAATTTTTGAGCTATAAAAACTACTACCAGTTAGATAGCCAGATAAACTAAACCCTACAGAATTTTGTTCTCTTCCAGATCAAGTCGTTTAAAAAGTTAGAGAGGCAGCTTAAACCAGCCTAGTAAGACGAATTACCTAAGCCAGGATTTGTCAATCCTGTCACCACATTGTTGCTCTTTAGAAACTCACAGCATACCACCACAAGTTAGATAACTAAAGCCAGGTAACTTGATCCTGAACTGTCCAACTTGGAGCCTCCAGAAGTTTGTTCTCTTCCAAATCCCACGACGTTTACAAAAGTTAGTAAGACACAATATGCAAGTCAGAATTTTGCAATCCTCCACGTTACTACAAGTTAGATTGAGCCAGAACTTTCCTAAAATCTGGACCCTCAGAGTATTTCCCCAGTTTCCAGGATGTTTACAAAAGTTAGACAGCCAGAGAACTTAATCCAGCTGAGTAAGATGAACTACATAATTTTTAATCAAAACACACCTGTACAGGTTCAATAGTCACATAGCCAAAGCCGCTCCAGTTAGCCGGATAACTTCACAGAGAAGCAGGGTGAGAGCAAAAACCCGGGCCGTCTGAGGTCGGCGAGGATCCGGATTGTAAAACAAAGGACTAGCTGTAGAGTCATTAAATACTGACCTTCCCCAATCTTACCACCCCTAAATACTGACCTGAGATCAGCGTTCATACGGCTTTCAACTACGTCAAAATCCACGTTCTGCTGACGTTACATTCATCCTGCTCTTAATCTCTGATATAGAACCTATAGAACTCTATTTAAATCCCTCTCTGTGCTGTAGAACATACTGATTATAGAATTAAAGACTGTATAATGCTAATTCATCACATTTTAATCAAAACAGGTTTGGGTATAATTCAGATTAGGACCATTACACCCTCCTTTCACACACACACACACACACACACACACACACACACACACACACACAC